>CM039306.1:48573449-48815449 GCA_022316695.1 Camellia oleifera
GAGCTTGAAGTGACCCGTAAGTGGACAACCAACCGGCTTTGCTTTATTCATGTTGAACCTCTCAAGAACTTTCTCAATGTAGTTTTCTTGAGACAACCAAATCAGCCCCTCTTTGCGATCACGAACAGTTTTCATACCAAGTATTTGTTTTACCGGTCCCAAATCTTTCATAGCAAAAGACTTGCTTAACTCCAATTTCAACCTGTTTATCATGGTAGAATCTTGACCCACAATTAACATGTCATCAACATAAAACAAAAGAATAATAAATTTACCATCCGGGAAATTTTTCACAAACACACAATGGTCCGAAGTGGTTTTAGAAAAATCATTATTCATCATGAAAGAGTTAAATTTTTTGTACTATTGCCGCGGAGCTTGCTTGAGACCATACAAACTTTTCTTCAATTTGCAAACAAATTTCTCTTTCTCTTTTTCCACAAAACCTTCCGGTTGCTCCATGTAAATTTCTTCTTCAAGGTCACCATGAAGAAATGCGGTCTTCACATTAAGTTGCTCAACTTCAAGGTTCATACTTGCAGCCATGCCAAGTACAACCCGAATAGAAGACATCTTCACAACCGGCGAGAAAATCTCATCAAAGTCAATACCTTTCTTTTGCCCAAAGCCTTTCACAACAAGACGTGCCTTGTATCTCAGATTCTTGCCATCATTCTTCTATTTGAAGACCCACTTATTTTTCAAAATTTTCCTCCCTTTAGGCAACTTCACTAAATCATAAGTGTGATTTTCAAGTAAGGAATTCATCTCCTCTTCCATGTCCTTTTTCCAATCATCTTTCTTTGCATGCTTAACTGCTTCTTGGTAGCTTTCAGGCTCCCCTTGATCGGAAATCAACACAAATTCATTGGGAGGATACTTTCTTGAAAGTTGTCGGTCCCTTGTAGATTTTCTCAACTCAAGTTGTGGTGGCGGTTCTTGAGTTTGATGCTCTTCCTCAATTTCTGGCTCAACTTCATTAGGATTAACATCATCCTCCACATCTTCAATAAGTGGCTGCACATCTCCCCCATTTTCATCATTAACTGAAGATGAAGGAGCTGGATCCATATCAATGAGATCACTAGTTTTGGCTCCGGTTGATCACCTTTGCCAAAGTCATCAATTGTTTGGTCTTCAAGAAACACAACATTACAGCTTCGAATGACTTTCTTGTCGATTGGATCCCACAATCTATACCCGAATTCATCACGCCCATAGCCAAGAAAAATGCATTGTCTTGACTTACTATCAAGCTTGGACCTCTCATCCTTTGGAATGTGAACAAAAGTTCGGCAACCAAACACTCTAAAGTGCTCATAAGATACATCCTTGCCGGTCTAAACTCTTTCTGGAACATCACCATTCAAAGGATAGGAAGGAGACAAATTGATCACGTCAACCACTGTCTTCAATGCCTCACCCCAAAAGGATTTTGGCAATTTAGCTTGTGAAAGCAAACACCTTGTTCTTTCCAAAATTGTGCGGTTCATTCTCTCAACAACGCCATTTTGTTGAGGAGTCCTCTTAACTGTCTTTTGGTGCCGAATATCTTGGTTGCGACAATACTCATCAAATGGCCCAATGTATTCACCACCATTGTCTGATCAGATGCACTTCAATTTCTGCCATGTTTCTCTTTCAACCATGGCCTGAAAACACTTAAATACTTCCAGAACTTGATCTTTAGTTTTTAGTAGAAAAACCCAAACTTTCCTTGAATAATCATCAATGAAGGTAACAAAATAAAGTGCACCACTATATGTTCTAACTTTCAAAGGACCACAAACATCCGAGTGAATCAACTCCAAAACATTTTCTTTTCTAGAAGCAACATTTTTATGAAAAGAAACTCTATGTTGTTTACCCGCCAAACAATGAACAAAAGTTTTAAGATGTGTACCTTTCAAACCTGGTAGAAGCTCTTTCTTGAACAATACTTGCATCCCCTTTTCACTCATATGGTCAAGTTGCTTGTGCCACAATTCGGTAGAAGTATCATCTTGAAGTGCATTGACAACACCTTTACAAATTTTTCCTTGCATCGAATAAAGTGTACGAGTCATCTTGCACTTAGCCACCACCAAAGAACCCTTTGTGAGCTTCTATATTCCATCACCAAATTTGTTGTTGAAGCCTTCATCATCTAGCTTCCCAGTAGAGATCAAATTGAGGCAAATTTCGGGAACATGCCTCACATCTTTAAGCAACAACTTGCAGCCCAAATTTGTTTCCAAGCAAACATCACCCATGCTGATAATCTTGGACAAACCTTCATTGCCCATTCGAACAGAACCATAATCTCCTTCGGTGTAGGTAGTGAAGAAATCAACTCGAGAAGTCACATGAAAAGAAGCACTAGAATCAATCACCCAATTGCTCTCTTGGCCCACAAAATTGATACAATCATCTTCACAAACGACTATGAGATCATTGGTAGTAACTGCTGTACTGTCTTCTTACTTCTTATCCACACTTTTGTCACGTCTTTTCTCCTTGTTCTTGAGCTTTCGACATTCCCGCTTCATGTGCCCTTTCTCATGGCAATAATAGCACTCAATGTCTTTCTTTGAAAAAGAACCATCTTTTAATTTGTCACGGCTTTGATCACGACCATGAGGAGTCTTACTTCTCCCCCTTGTTTTGCTTTGGCCTCTCACAACAAATGCTTCTGAATGAGAGAACCCGCTGATTTTCTTCTAGTTTCTTCATTCAACAAATTACTGGTGACTTGGCCCATTGTGACAACTCCGTCGGGCGCCGAATCACTAACTGTCACAACCAAAGTCTCCCAACTTTCGGGCAAAGAACTAAGTAGCATCAAAGCTTGCAACTCATTATCAAAAACAATTTTCATAGAAGCAAGTTGGTTAACAATACTCTTTATTTCATTCAGATGTTCTGGAATTGGGCTGCTATCTTTATATTTTAAATTAACCAACTTACGAAACAGAAAGGCTTTATTTGTGGCTGATTTTCTATCATAAAGACTCTCTAATTTTTTCCATAAATCATGTGCCGAAGTTTCAATAGCAACATGATGAAACACACTGTCATCTAGGGGTGGGCGCGGATCGGTTGCGGCCACAAAACCTTCAATCCGCCATCCGTCCGCCAAATTGGCGGATTGGTGAAAATCAATCCGCATCCGTCCGCCAATCCGGCGGATGCGGATTTGGCGGATTGGCGGATTGGCGGATGGATGCGAATCGGTTTGGCGGTTTGAAATTTTACAAATTTTCAACATACAAAAAAAAAAAAAAAACTCCGGAAAAAATTCAATTAATATCACTGAAATAAAAAATAAAAATAAAAACAAAATACCAATGGCTCATGGGCTTATGGTTTGATGATGGTGATATGATAGATAGATTGTGTTTCATCTCATCTTCAACCAGCTTTTGATCATCCTCAACTAAAACACCATTTACACTATTTCCCAGTGAAGCATCAGTGAGTGGAATGGATAGAAAGAGCAGAGTAGGGAAGATTGTGTTCAACCATTTTAGAGGGAAACATGGAGGAAAGGAAACAATGCAGCAGCTCTAAGCAAAATAGTAAATACATAATCCATATTTGATACCAATTCTTCAATTAAAAACAATTATGTTCTACCTAATTCACTTTCATATTATTTTATCAACTTGGGTATGGTAATCCAGTGAAGAAAAAAAGAGACAACTTTGAAATTTCTTCCAGTCTTGTTTGAAATTTTGTTGAACATCTCAAATGAACTCATTAAATCACACCATTTTGGTTAAAAACAAAACCACATTGTTGGCCAAGCATGAGAAAATTATAGTAATCGATTCTTCTAATAACCACAATCCCACCAGCAATTACATCATTAATCAGTTGTGTTTCAAAACCCAATGCTCATAAATCTGGTGCAAATCTGCAAATCTATTGATGTCTGGTGAAATGCATGATTAATTCTAGGCTAAAGCACAATTTAGGAAATTTATTGATGTCTGTAGTTATTTAATAATTAAAGAAATACCTGAGTTGAGATGACAAAAGCTTCCTCAAACAAAACAAATTAGACAAAGAGAGATTTTGGTTGACAATTCAGATTTCCACCCCATGGCAACATGAAGAGTTTGATAATGCATGCCACATCCTGTGAACTGAACCCAAAGAAAAAAAAAAAAAAAACCTTCTGTTTTAGCCACCATCTATAAAGACACAACTACCTTTGAGGACATTTGAATGTGCACAAATGAAAGCTCTAATAAAACAGCTAAGAAATGAATTTTAAATTGGGTAAAAATTTAAAATTTGGATTGAAAGATATACCTTGAATCAACAAATGCAACATATGATCATCTTAGGCATTTACAAATAAATGAATTTTAAATTGGGTAAAAATTTTAAATTTGAATGTGCACAAAAGAAAAAAGTGTGACAGTGTTCGCTTCAAGTTCACCCCCAAATAGGGTGTAAGACAATTGGCTGATGATTCTAGTGTAGCTAAGAAATGAATTTTAAATTGGGTAAAAATTTCACTTTGGATTGAAAGATATACCTTGAATCAACAAATGCAACATATGATCATCTTAGGCATTTACAAATAAATGAAACACATGATCAACTTAGGCATTTCATCAAACATGTGGAGCACAAAACTGAAGGGGTTAGTTTGTATAGGGTTTTAGGTAGATCAAAGAAAAGCAATGCTCATTGCTTATAGAATTTGACAAAGTGGGCCAGAGAGGATAAATTGAAAACATAACCAGAAACAAGTGCATAGGATACTTACACCCTAGAATAGAAACCCAGATGTCCCTCACAGACACAGACACAGATAACAAACACTGTGTATCAAGTTTGGAACAAAACACATAATAATAGATTAGATAATAATCTGATAATAACAAAACAGATAATAATCTGATAATAACAAAACAATAAACCAAACCCTCAACTCTGGAACAAAACAAAATAATAATAATAATAGATTAGACTCTAAAAGATTAGAAGTTTAGAACTGGAACAAAAAAAAAAAAAAATCAGTTCAGATTTAGAAGAAGAAGAAGAAGAATGAGAGAGAGAGAAAGAGAGTGAGAGAGGGAGAGAGGTACCTCAGTAACTCAGTTACAGTCAGTGAGTGTAGTAGACTGTAGATCGATCAATCTAACCATCTATTTCGTTTTAGAACTGGAACAAAAAAAAAAAAAAAAAACAGATTACACTCAGATCAAAAGAAGAGGAAAACAGAGAGAGAGAGAGAGAGAGAGAGAGAGAGAGAGAGAAATACCTCAGTCAGTAAGTAGTGTAGATCGATCGTCCGTGTAGATCGATCGCCAACTGTAGATGATCGCCGACGCCTTGATGATCGGCCGACGATGGGTGGGTAGGGTAGAGAGAGAGAGAGAGAGAGAGAGAGAGAATGAGAATGGCTGGGCTGTCTGTCTTCGAAAATTAGGGCAAATGGGAGTCAGCAAGGAAAAAAGGGGGAAATGAGGCTAATATCAGCCGAAAAGAAGTAAAAAAACGAGCAAATAGTGGTCGGGTCGGGTCTGGTGGCTAAAATGGCGGATCACCCGCCACCCGACCCGAACCCGAAAATTGTCAAAAACCAGGCCCGCATCCGCCCGCCGCGTGTCACGCATCCATCCATTTGGGGTCGGGTCGGGTCGGGTCGGGTCGGGTCGGGTGTGGCGGGTCGGTGGATCCGCTGCACAGCCCTACTGTCATCAATCCATTGACGAATAACACCAACGGTTTTTCGATTAAGCCTATTCCATTCATCATCTTTCATACCCTCAGGTTTGCCACTATCACCCTCAATGGGTCTATACAAATCTTTACAAAATAATAGGTCCTCCATTTTAGTTTTCCAAGTTACCCAATTGCTTCTATTGAAGTTAGACATGCAACTCATATTCCCTCTATTGATTTACACAAATAAAGAAACCCAAATAAACCGTAAGCTCTAATACCAGTTGTTCGGGAAAATATGTGATTTCCCACAAGTAAATCAATCAATGTGAATAAAAACTAATGTAAAAAAATTAAATCAGAAGCAACACAAGAATTTTTACGTGGTTCCCTTAATGTGAGATACGTCCACGGGATCGAAATCTGATTCCACTATCAACCAAATAAGTTCCAAACGATTACAAACGAGACACTAATGGTCTCACAAAACCACTCTTAGGTGAATTCCAAATAATCACAAATAAACAAGAAGAAAAATCTCACCAAATAGATGGACAAGAATATTCAGAACCAGAGTTGTAGAAGATCCAAAATAACGAACCAAATCAACACCGAAAAACGAAGCAAAAAGCCACCCAAATTAATTCCACTGTTCACCTACCCAAATAATAGATTTTACCAAAGTGGAGTATGTGTAGCAGCCGTTCTCTTCACCTCGGTATGAGCAAAAAACAAAACCTAAAATATTGTGAATCTAGGGTTTATTATCAAACCTTAGTTGTTTCCAAATTGGATTAGGTCTCCACAAATTAAATATAATATATAAAAATATATTATAATTAATACTAAACCAAATTAAACTCTCTTTCCAAAACCAATTGGGTCCCACACTCCAATAAAGAGGTATACCCAACATGTGTTAGGGGTGCGTGTTAGAGTCAGTTGCTAAGTTCTTTGTTATCTGCAGCGAGTGTTCTAGCGAGGAAGGAAAAGTGTGTTTTTTGTCTTACGGGTTGACCGGCCGGACGTCCAGCTGATTGACCGGTCAACGGTAATTTATTTTTTTTTGAATTTTTTGGGATTTTTTTTTGGACTTGAAATTTAATTTTGGACTTAAAATTTTTGATTAAACTAAATTATTTATTTATTTATTTATTATATACATATATATATATATATTTAACACATACCTTAACACATCTATTGCACCACCACTCACTTTCTAAAATTAACAAACTCTTAACACATCTTAATAAATATTTTTAGACCCTATTTTTATTACTTTTTGTCATATAACACACTTTAACAAATAATTTTAATTATTTCATTATGGATGCCCTAATTATCATCTCGGATTCTGTGTCCCCACTAGTCGCGATTTATTTATTTTATATTTTTTTGCGTCATTAGTTTGATGACAACTCATGCGGCATGCATAGCAATAATTGTACGGAAAAGATTAGTTTGATGACAACTCATGCGGCATGCATAGGAATAATTGTACGGAAAAGATACACACACGGTCATTTTTTAATTTATTTTTAAGACTTAATAATTATTGATTATTAAAAAATAAATAATACTATATATACTAATTAATATATTAACAGATAATGTAAAATAATTTTAAAAATTTTAAATATTTATAATTTATATAATAAATGAGGTCAATATTAACGACATAACACTAGTTGATACATTAGTATATATAATTAATACATATAACACTACCATTAAAAAATATATAAAAGAAAGAGAAAATTATTTTATATATTATATCATTAAGGCCTTATTTGCCAACTCACATCACTCTTTTCATTTTTTTTTACACATTTTTTTTATAAAAAATTAAAAAATTATTAAAATAATCTATTTTCAAATAAGATTTAAATTAAAAAAATAAATTTAACTTTTACTCTAAAAGAAACCACTTTTTAAAGAAATTTTTGAGTGCAAATAAGCCATCAAGTTCACATGCTTATTTGGTACCTATCACCAATTATAATTTAACACTTAGGGTGTGTTTGATTGGACGGACTGGATAAGAAGGGATTAAAATTTATCGGACTTGAGTCTTGGGACTGTGAATCTCTCGGACTATTTGGTTGGATTGGATATGTATCATGTGTTTGTTTTTTCATGGGATTAGATGTCTGAAAATGACTATTTTTAGTGAATCCAACGTTTGGTTGGACGGACTGGATAGGATAAATAAACAAAAGACTATTTTACTCTTTTTTAAATTGTTTGCTAAGTAATAGCAATATTAAACATATCTTTAATATTTTAATTATTTTTAGTTAGATTAAATAAAAATTTATTTTATTTTATTTTTTACACAATTAAATAAATTTATTTTTTAAAAATAAATAAATAAATAAATAAAATATCAATAAAATTTTATATTATTTTTTTAATTAAAATTTTAAATAAATTTATTTTTAAAAATAATAATAATTAAACAATGAAATTAAATAAAACATCTATTAACATTTAAATAATGAAATTAAATAAAATATAAACAAAATTTTAAAATAAAACATCAATAAAATATCTATAAAAAATTATTTAAAAAATAAAACATAAACAAAAAGTTAAATAAAATTATTTTATTTTTAAATTGAGACATTTAAATTTTATTAAATTTTACTAAATATAATACATAATTAAATAGTAGAGGGTCAAAATGGTCATTTCACCACCTAATCTTAACAGTAAATAATCTCTCTAAAATTGTCCCACACCCCTCCCTAGGATAGTATAATCTCCCATATGGGGGATAAGGAGTTCGGCCGGACTCCATGTCCGGCGGACTAAAAAAAAACAAATATCGGATTGAATTTACTGTGCGAATTATAATCCACACAGTAAATAATTCCCCCTCTTATCCTCCCAATCAAACACACCCTTAGTCCTCATGTCCGATATATAGGGAGAGAGTTTAAAAAGTACAAAAACTTATTTAGTTTGTTTTTTTTCAGAAATGATTTTGAAAAATTATTTTGGGGAGAGAGTTTTAAAAAAAAAAAGTGATTGATTTGATGTGTATGTAAGAAAAAGTGATTTTGGAAAGTAGGTAACCAAACAAAATTTTGAGATTTTTTTGAAAAAATTTGTTTGGTTTGATTACTCTTAAAAATTTATTTATAGAGAATTTTTCCTAAAATTTTTTTGAAAAACAAACCAAACAAGCCCTAAGGAATTGTTTAAAATAAAAAAAATATATATTTTATTTTTTTTTTTTTAAATCATACCATTCCTCATATATTTTTTTATAAAAAATTAAAAAATATACTTTACAGAGACTATCCCAACTTTTTCTGTCTTACCTAGAAAAGTGTTCTTCTCATATGTTTTTTTTATAAAAAATTAAAAAATATACATTCTAGACAAGGAAAAAGATTTGTGACTCGAAAACGACGAAGCACGAAAGGCTCGAATTCGTGAAACGACGTCGTTTCACGAATTTTTTTTTTTTTTTTTTTTCCTTCTTCTTCCTCGTGTTTGTCTGGAACTCTGAAACGGTGAGGGAGAGGGAGAGGGAGAGAGGGAGAGGGAGTCCGCCGGCGATCGCGTCGCCTCGGCCGCCGATCGCGTCTCCGCCGATCGCATGCCTCTGCCTCCCCTCTTCTCCGATCGTCGCAGCTCCGCCCCGCCGCTCCTCCGCCATGGTTGATGGCCCCTCCAGCTCCGCCCCGCCCCGCCTCGCCCCGCCCCGCCTCCGCCGCACCTCCGCCCTGGTTGATGGCCCCTCCAGTTCCGCCCCGCCCCGCCTCCTTCTTCTTCCTTCTCCTCCTCTTCTTCTTCTTCTTCTTCTTCTTCCTTCGTTTCTGATTTTCTTCATCTGAAAAAAAAAAAAAAAAAAAAAAATTCAAATCGCCGAAAACTGCGTCGTTTGGATTTCGGGGCAGATTCGTGCAAGCCCTTTCGAGCTGCCAATCGCGACTGTTCTAGACAATCCTAACTTTTTCTCTCTCTTACCTAGAAAAGTGCTTTTTCTACTTGACGTTTTTTCTCTCTTATTTTCCAAGAAACCCATTTTTCACCTCATTTCTCGTCTTTTTCTTCTATTGCTCTTTCTCTCTTACGCAAAATCATTCATCTCTTCTCTCTTTTCAACAAAAATATTCAATGGAAGTAATTTGATCCACCACATCTCAATCTGATTTATACCATGTTGTTCTCTCTCGTAAACTCAAGCTTTGTTTGAGAAGTTGGTTATTTAGAGATTGTTTGGAATAAAATGTATAAGTACACTTTTTAATTTTTTAGATAAAAAAATAGAGAGAAAAAAATGATTATTTGAGATAAATTTATAACTTTTTATAAAAAAAATATATATTAAAATATTATATAAAATAATAAAATTATCATATTACCCTATGCCTTATGCGTATTGATAGTGACGATTAAAGGAACCAGTACTGACAGTGACGATTGTAGGAACCACTGCGAATTACTTTAACAGCAATGATTCATTCTCCCTTTTTTTCCCACCCCCTTTGACCCCCTCTCTCTCTCATTGGTTACATTTTCTTTTTCTTTTTCATGTTTTTCCTGCTCCTCCAATCACCACCCGCCATGTGACAAATGGAGTGAAGGGAGTGACCCTCAAAGGGAGTCTCAATCTTTATTCTTACTTTAAAATGAGATGGTGGACGGACATGTTACAGAAGATATATACATCTCTAATTTTTTTTTTTTTTAAATATTCCTGTTCACAAGTGAGATTGTACTTTCACATCAATATAAATTTAACTTGTACTTTTTTTTTTTGGGTAAACAGTGAAATTTTTTGACATTTTAAATAATTTTTTTTTGATTTTTTATAAACTATCCCAAACAAATACTTATATTTTTTTGATTATTTTAATTTGATTAAACAAATCGTATTTAAAAAGTTAGTTAATTTTTGTAATAGTTGATTTGATAGTTATGAAAGAAATAAATAAAATGATTATAAGTTAAATGTGACATTTTATCTTGTTAATTACTTTTATCTATTTTATTTTTTAATGAGTTATTTTAACCCAATCATCTTTCCAAACACCTCTCAATTCATTTTATTTTGTTCAAGTAAAATTTAATGATAAAAATTTGTCAAATATAATCATTATGATAAGGAGAAGAAATGATAGAAAAAAAGATAAGATGATTATTTAAAAATTTTTAAAACATGATATCAACAATCAAGACAACAATTTATAATGAGATTATAAATTTTAAAAAAAACATGTAATTTTTTAAATGTGAAGGAAGATTTGTATTAAATAAAAATGTTATGAGGCATTAATATAATTTATCAAAAAGAAAAAATAAATGAAGAAGGAAAATTGAAATATATTAGATAAAAAAATAAGAGCAAATCCAAAACAAAACAAAACCACAAAAAAAAAAAAAAAAAAAAGAAAAAAAGAAAGGATTAAAAACACGATTTACACTTCAAGAGAATTTTTTCTGTGAAAAATAAAGAAGGCAGCACAACTATAAACAGTTAATCAAAGTCATATTGTTCAAGCAAATTTTTAACAAGTTCATGAGATCAAAATCTTCAATGATTCTTTTTCTTCTACCAAAAACTGCAACTATTCCGTTGTTGGCCGCTGGCAATCGGTGGGTGTTCGGCATTGATGTTCGTACGAATACGTTGCTTGATTTCATTGTGTGTGGGCTAATTTTATCTCGGCCACACTGCCTCTTAGTGAGTCAGCAGTAGTAGCACAGGCAGAATAGATGGCACAAGCAATAACACAAAAACAAGAAGGATTTACGTGGTTCGGCAATAATTGCCTACGTCCACGAGTGATGCCGAGGTGTTTCACTATGTGTAATAACAAGAATTACAACTCACTTTTGGCAACTTTCTCACTCTCTGAGTATATGATTGTAAATGTTACAATTAAGCTGATGTCTCCCAATGTATTTTTCTCAATCTAGCTCGAATGTATCTGACTTAGATCCCCTCTGTTTGTTGTCCTCCATTTCTATATATACACCCCCATAGAGATGGAGAAGCTCACAGCTTTTGAGCTGTCTCGCCAGCCCACTAAAGCACTTTAAACAGCTTTTGAGGTAAAAGCTGTTTTATTCCTCCCCACTACTGTTAGTGGCCTCGTGGGTACTTCACATGGCTTCAAGGCCAGTTGGTTGGTGAGATAATGGCCTCGTGGATGTGTATTCACCTAACCAAGATAATATTAAATAACATCAACCTCGGCTGACTTCTCTGCAGATAGCTCGGCCTCTGTATGTCAAGCCGAGGTTCACTAGGCCTTCATCCGAATTAAGGTGCCTTCTGAGACTTACCTCGGCCCTACTTAACATAACTCAGCATCATTTTACTGTAACACGTAGCTCCTTGGTTGACACGTCGGCATACCCTTGCCACGTGTTGATCCTTAGAAATATATCCCCACAACTGCCCCCTAAGTTCTATTACCTCGGCATACTGAGGTGATGGAACTTACACCGAACGATTTCTTCGTACATCGGCTTAAAAACTTCTAGCCGAGATCATTTATTTCAGGCCGACATGTCTTCTTCAAATTCCAGTTGACTCCCATACGCGCATGACCTGTCACGCACCAATTTTCAACCCTTTCGTCAACGTGTTTTGCTCTTATTGGTCCGTGCCAGTGACGCGCCTGCAGGCCGTCGTTTCACTGTCTGCGCCGTCTGGCGCATGCGTTACCCGAGGCGCAATAATTGCAGTTTTGCCGCCCTTTCAATTTTTAACAAAACAATTCGTCTCTCTCTCCTTCTTTCACTTTTGCATTCGAGCCCTTTGTTTTCTCTCTCTCTCTTCAGCCCTTTCTTCTCCAAAGCTCTTTCCTTCTCCGAATCTGCCATTTCTCTTGCTCGAAGCTCTGCAACTGCCTTCGTCTGCCATTTCCGCGAAACTGTCGCTGCTGCTGTTTCAGTTACCTGACCTCGGCGAAGCTCATCCCGGCCTCACCCTTTCTGGTAAGCCTCCGTTCCACTCTTTTCCAGTTTCTTTGATCGTTTCTGATTTTTCTTGCTTCTACTGTTCTGCTTTCCATTTATTTTGCGAATCGTTCACTTGATTTTGCATCTGAACACTTGCACCGTCTCACTTCTGTTTTTGACCTTCCACTTTCTTGTGTTCTTGAATCTGAGACTTCTTTTTACTTTCCTATTTTCCAGATTTTCTGCCTTCCATTCTCATTTACTCGTAGATTTAGGTTTGGGATTTGTTATAGAACCATCAATCTCTAGGAAAAACTGAAACAATCCGTACCTAGGGTTTAGCCGAGGTCCTTAGAACCATTCAACAGTACTCTGTTTCTGTAGTCCATTACTCGTATATCAAAACTATGGGTGTGTGGAGAGATAGAGTGAACACCCCAACCAAGCTTCAAAACTTTAGGCAGGAATTTTCCATCCCTGATGATGTCCACCTTAGGCTAGCCGAGGAGGAAAAGGACTCCATTATGCCCGATGGTGATAAAATGCCCTTCCCTGTTGTAGCCTTCGTCCAGTGTGGACTTAGGTTCCCCTTAGATCCCCTTTTCCGCGAAGTTCTTCATTTTTACACCCTCAACCCCATGCAACTTTCAATTAATGCCTTTAGAACCCTTATGGGTATAATAGCTTTAGCTCGGCGGGAGGGTGTTAGAATCACCCTTTCTGATATCCAGTACTGCTACACCATGTGTGGCCTTGACCTGGGAGAAAAGGGTTTTGTTTACTACCTTAAGCCGAGGTCCACAGCTTATAAGATAGTTGCCGACCTTCCAGACTCCAACAAAGGGGCTGGAGATGACTACCTCATTGTTTCTGGCAATTGGGAGTTCGGACCAGATGAGGAAGTCCACCTTTTCCCCCTCCCACGAACAATAAAGGAGGGCAAGGGTAAGAGCCCATCATTACTGCTTTAGTTGTTGTTTTCCTCAATTTTTTCATAAAATTTTGTCTGTTTCTAATGTTGTGTTTCTTTTTGCAGACGTTCGCCAGCTTCCAAAGAACTTCCGCCAGTCTTACTTCGTCGGGCCCGGGTTAAAAAAGCTCCTGGACCTCCCTATTCTACAGCGCAAGGCTCCTTTGGTGCTGAATTTCATCCCTACATACGCTTCAAAGTTGGCCGACGTCCCAAGAAAGAGGAAGAAGAGCGCCTCCCCATCAACTGCTTCTACTGAACAAGTGGCCTCTACATCAGAGCCCGCCGACCAGCCATCAACTTCGACTCCAAAGAAACGTCGTCGAAGACTGGTTAAGGCAGCCGAGATGGGATTCCCACAGAAAAAGGTGCTGAACCTCTTGGCCGACCTTCCCGATGATATGGAGGACGAACCAGCCCAAACAACTACTCAGCCGAAGCCCAAGAGAGTCAAGAAGGCCCAACCCAAGGCCAAGGCGACCGAGGTTGGTGCTGAAGATGAAGATGCTGTGCCGATCTCTCAATTGGCCGAGAAGATCACCTCGGCTCCTTCTAAGAGGCCTGCTGAGGTCCAACCACCAAAGTCCACTGCAGCAAAGAAACAGAAATCATCTGCTGGGACGTCTTCGAGGTCCAAGGGTCCCAACATCCCCTGGGAGCCCAAAGTCACTCTTGAAGATCGGCCAGTGTACACAAATGAAAGTGCAGCTAATGCCCAGGTCGGCGTGGCACTTAGCACTGCCGTCCTTCTTGATGGCGACATGGAAAAAAAATGAAAAAATGAGTGGTTATGACAACTATGTCCATATGATGCAGCGCTCAGTCCAAGTAAGTCTTTTCGAAAGTCTGTCTTCCATACTTGTAGAATTCTGAAATTTCTTGTACTAACTTTTGCCTTGTATTCTTTCAGGCTATCCAACATGCTCATAGCTTCTCCATGATGGCATTTGAAACTGGGAAGGAGTTGGCTGACATGAAGAAGGAGTTCGCTCTTCTCCACAAACAAAACAGGGCCAACGAACTGAAAATGAAAAGGCTAGAAGATCAGGCCGAGGCGGCCACAAAGGCCCAATCAATTGCCCTCCAAAAGGCTGAGGCTGCTGTAAACGTCAAGAAAGTAGCCGAAGCCGAGAAAAAGGAAGCCGAGGCTAAGAAGGCTGAAGCTGAGAAAGAGCTTAGGGACGCTCTGGC
Source organism: Camellia oleifera (assembly GCA_022316695.1). NCBI lineage: Eukaryota > Viridiplantae > Streptophyta > Magnoliopsida > Ericales > Theaceae > Camellia > Camellia oleifera. Next base: position 48,588,199 of record CM039306.1, read on the forward strand.
CACGAAAGAGGCTGAAATTAATGCTGCCTACAACCAAGGCATGGACGAAGTTGCTGAAGATTATAAGCTTCAGGTCAAGAAAGCATGCAACAAAGGATTCATCCTAGGTTGGAATGCTTTGGCCAAAAAGCTTAATCTTCCAACCGACTCGCCATGGCGCAAGACCGAGGCCCTGCGTCTTCCTTGCCCTCTTCCTCCATCTCCAAATGAATCTGAAGCCGAGGATGAAGATGAAGCTGAGACTGAAGCCTTGGTCAGGAAATCCAAGGGAACCATTGAAACCAAGTCACCTCCTAAGGGCGATCAAGTAATTGATCTAGCCCAAGAGGAGGATGAGGAGGTTGAGAAGGTGCCCGAGGAAACTGGCCAGGCTGATTTAACTTCAAACCTTCTCCAGGCTGATAGGAGTATGGAGAAGACTTTAGCCGAGATTGATGCTGAGATTGTGGCGGACAAGGTGGCCGAGGTCTCGGCTAATAGAGAAGCTGAGGTTATGGTGGATAAGGAAGCTGATTCTGTGGTGGAAAAGGATGCCGAGATCATTCCTCCTGAACCTTCCGATGTTCCTGCCCAATCTTCTGCTAATGCTGAAGTAGCTTGAATGTTTTCTTGTTTTTCTTTGTACTTTGTTTTTTTTTTTTTTTTTTTTTTCTTTGATGTACTCTTTTGTGGCCGACGTGCCTCTTTTTGCTACTTGTGAATAATTTGTTTGGCCATAGTGCCTTCTTTTATGCAACTGTTCTTTCTTGAATGCTTCAGACTTTCAATTCTTCTTATTGCTTCTGAATGGTTCTATACTTTGAATATTTTGCATGATTTCCAGATTCTTCCTTCTTTGCACAATCTCCTTGGGGTAACATACCTCGGGCACGACACCTGCAAAATTTTACTTCGGCAAGAAACTGTCCTGCATTCTTTCATAAATTTCAACAAGTATAAAACATACACTATTCAAGCCTTTCCATAGTTTCAACAAACTCAGTCAATTTTACTTGTGAATTTCAACAACGATTAATATAAACAGTAAACTTTTCTCAAGTTTTAACAACAATATTCTTAACCTTTGCCTCAACCTGTAAATTGTTGCAAATTTCAACAGATGGCCACATGTAACTTCAAATTGTAGGCGATAACATCGGCTTCCCTTCAACTTGTAAATTGCTACAAATTTCAACATGCGAAGAGAAACAAATATCTCGGCTTGACTCCAACTTGTAAATTGCTACAAATTTCAACAAGTGAAGCCAAGGAAGCATCTCGGCTAAACTTCAACTTGTAAATTGCAACAAATTTCAACAAGCGAAGCTAAGCTTTGAAATTGGCCTAACCAACTTGCACACATATGACCTCATGTCGGATTTCAACAAGAATTAATACGACCAATAGACTTTACTCAAGTTATAAACAATGATATACTTGTAAGTTGTCATAAATTTCAACAAGAATTAAACAATATACATGAACCTGTCAACTGATGTCGGCTGGACTTGTCGCGAATTTCCATTGATGACAATATCTCGGCTTGACTTCAACTTGTAAATTGCTACAAATTTCAACAAGTGAAGCCAGGGAATCTTCTCGGCTTAACCTCAACTTGTAAATTGCAACAAATTTCAACAAGCGAAGTCAAGGATTCTTCTCGGCTTAACTTTAACTTGTAAATTGCAACAAATTTCAACAAGCGAAGTCAAGGATTCTTCTCGGCTTAACTTCAACTTGTAAATTGCTACAAAAATCAACAAGCGAAGCTAAGCTTTGTATTCGGTCAAACCAACTTGTAAATTGCTACAAATTTCAACAAGTGGTAGACTTTGTTATTCGGCCAAACCCTACTTGTAAATTGCTACAAATTTCAACAAGTGGTAGACTTTGTTATTCGGCCAAACCCTACTTGTAAATTGCTACAAATTTCAACAAGGGGTAGGCTTTGCTATTCGGCCAAACCAACTTGTAAATTGCTACAAATTTCAACAAGTGATAGGCTTTGTTATTCGGCCATACCTACTAACATTTGGCAGGCTTTGTTATTCGGCCAGACCAACTTGTAAATTGCTACAAATTTCAACAAGTGGTAGGCTTTGTTATTCGGCCAGACCAACTTGTAAATTGCTACAAATTTCAACAAGTGGTAGGCTTTGTTATTCGGCCATACCTACTAACATTTGGCAGGCTTTGTTATTCGGCCAAACCCTACTTGTAAATTGCTACAAATTTCAACAAGGGGTAGGCTTTGTATCTTCTCTGCTCCTTTGCATCTTCTCTGCCCCCAATGTGAACCTGAGTTCCACTTGGGTTCTCATTTTTCAAGTCTTCAAGCATCAATCATTATGACATCGGCCAGGAGTATTAATCATCTCAATGGTAGAAAAACTTCAAGTTGCAGGTGTTCCAAGGTCTTGGCAATGCTTTGCCACCGTTGTCCTCAAGCCGATATGCTCCATTACCTAGCACCGAGGTAATCCTGTAAGGCCCTTCCCAGTTTGGGCCAAGCTTGCCCTCCCTGGGATCTTTCTTGTTGCCGACCACTTTCCTCAAGACCAGGTCGCCGACGTGAAAATCTCTGGGGTTGACCTTCTTGTTGTATGCTCTGGCAAGTTGTTGCTGGTACACTGCAAGCTGAATTGCAGCCTTCTCTCTTCGTTCTTCTAAAAGATCCAGATCTCGGGCTAAGAGTATGTCATTAGTCCCATTTTCAACTCCCTGGGTTCGGATCCCTGGGATGCCAACCTCCAGTGGAATGACTGCTTCTGTGCCATAGGCCATGGCAAAGGGAGATTCCCCAGTTGATCTTCTCGGCGTAGTCCGATATGCCCAAAGCACATTGGGTAATTCATCTACCCACTTCCCTTTTGCTGCTTGCAACCTCTTCTTGATTCCATCCAGAATTACCTTGTTAGAAGCTTCTGCCTGCCCATTACTTTGTGGAAAACTTGGTGTTGAAAAATAGTTCTTGATCTTGAATTTTGCACAGAAATTCTTGATGAGTTTGCTGTCGAACTGGGTTCCGTTGTCGGCAACAATGGCTCTGGGAATGCCAAATCTGGTGATGATGTTCTTCCATATAAAATTCTTGACATCCACATCTCGGATTTTAGCAAGTGGTTCTGCCTCTATCCACTTTGTGAAGTAATCAGTTGCCACCAGCAAGTATTTTCTCTGGCCTGTTGCTTGGGGCAGTTGGCCGACCAAATCCATGCCCCATTGGGCAAACGGCCAAGGGCTGGATACTGGATTCAGGTCGGCTGCAGGCTGATGAATCAAAGGTGCAAACCTTTGGCACTGTTCGCACTTCCTTACGTATGCTTCGGCATCTTTTTGCATGTATGGCCACCAATACCCTTGGGTAATGGCCCTATGGGCTAATGATCTGCCCCCAGTGTGGCTTCCACATATCCCTTCATGAATTTCATACAAAAAATCTTCAACTTGAAAAGGATGTACGCACCTTAAAAGGGGTCCAGTGAAGGACCTTCTGTAGAGATGTCCATCCGAGGTCAAGCTGAACCTTGCCGACTTCAGTCTGACTTTGTGTGCCTCCTTGCGATCTTCTGGCAGTTTTCCTTCTTTAAGGAATGCAACAATTGCATCCATCCAGCTCGGCCCCATGTCCACGCACATTGCCTCCTGCTTTGTGCTCTGTGGTTCTATGCTCGGGCCCGACATGTAGTCGATCATGATTGTTCTTGCCTTCCCAGTCTGCATTGAACTTGCCAGATTGGCCAACGCGTCGGCGTGGTTGTTATCATCTCGGCTAACTTGAAGAAGCCGGCAGTTATCAAATAGCTCGGCTAATCGGGTAACCTCTTTTGCATATGCCGACATCCTCTCGTCCCTAGTTGCAAATTCTCCTGTAGATTGATTAACAATTAACTGTGAATCACAAAAAACGATTACCTCGTCGGCTTCTGCTGCTACTGCTAGTTTTAGTCCGGCAATCAATGCTTCGTATTCAGCTTCATTGTTGGAGGCCTTGAACCCTAAACGGATGGATTGTTCTAGTATTTCTCCATCTGGGGATATCAACAGTACTCCTGCCCCCGCTCCACGTCGGTTTGAACTTCCATCGACAAAGAGTCTGAATGAATCGCCGATGTAGATACTGCATGGTCTAAGCTTGTCCTTTCTTTGATCTGCTGCTGTCGGCCTGGATGCTTCTTGTATGCTGGGACCTGGCTCATCTCGGCTCAAGAGGGGCCGACGTTCGATGGATTCCGGAGTGAATTCTGCCACAAAGTCGGCCAGAACCTAGCCCTTGATTGCTGTTCTTGGCCTGAATTCCAAGTCATATTGGCCCAAGGCCACTGCCCATCTTGCAATTCTACCTGTCAAATCTCCTTGGTGTAACAGGGATTTCAATGGATGCTCTGTTAGTATCACGATCTTGTGTGCTTGGAAGTAATGGTTCAATTTCTTTGAGGTCATGACTAAAGCCAACATTAACTTCTCCAGTGGCAAGTACCTTGTTTCAGTGCTGGCTAAGGTCTTACTCACATAGTAGACAGCTTTTTGTTCTCCCTGCTCTTCTCGGATAAGTACTGCACTTACCGCATGTTCTGACACGGCTAAATACAAGAACAATTCCTCTCCAGGCTCCGGTGTTGATAGTACTGGAGCCGTGGTCATGTACTTTTTTAGATCGGCCAAAGCAACTTCACACTCTTCAGTCCATAGGAAGTCGGCAGTCTTTTTTATCAGGTTGAAGAAGGGTTTGCACTTGTCTGAACTTCGGCTTATGAACCTGTTTAGGGCTGCTGCCCTGCCAGTGAGCATTTGAACCTGTTTTGCCGAGGTTGGACTCTGTAAATCCAAAATGGCCCTGATCTGATCTGGGCTGGCCTCTATTCCCCTCCTGGTTACCAAGTACCCCAAAAACTTACCTGATCCAACCCCAAACGCGCACTTTGATGCGTTGAGTCGGAGCCGATATGTTTTCAGTATATTGAATACCTCGGCCAGGTCTGCGAGATGATTTTCTGGCTCCTTGGTCTTCACGACCATGTCGTCGATGTAGACCTCCACTGTTCGGCCAATCTGTTGCTTGAACATTTTGGTCACCAACCTTTGGTAGGTTGCTTCTGCATTCTTTAATCCAAAAGGCATCACCCTGTAACAGTACAGGCCCTTCGGTGTGATGAAAGCTGTCTTCTCCTCATCTGGAGGGTACATGGCTATCTGGTGATAACCTCGGTAAGCGTCTAGGAAGCTCATCCTTCCATGCCCCGATGTAGCATCCACCAGCTGGTCAATCTTCGGCAGAGGGAAGCTGTCTTTGGGACAGGCTTTATTTAGGTTTGTAAAATCGACACAAACCCTCCATTTTCCGTTCTTCTTCTTTACCACCACGGTGTTGGACAACCATGTTGGGTAATCGACCTCTCTGATGGCCCTAGCTTCTAGTAGTTTATCAACTTCTTCTTCCACAGCTTCGACATGTACCAATGTCGGTCTTCTTGCTCGCTGGATAACAGGTTTAGCCGACCTGTTGACGTTCAGCCTGTGGCAGGTGACCTCGGGGTCAATGCCAGGCATTTCATAAGGTGTCCAGGCGAACACGTCTATGTTTGCTCTCAGAAAGGCTTCCAGTTCTCTTTCCTCTTCCTCGGCTAAGCCTGAGCCGAGAAGAAAAAATCTTTCCTCATCGCCCCCCTGTACGAAGATCTTCTTCAGTGATTCCTCACTCTTCTCGGCCGGCTCCTTGCCGACATCATCCAGGATGTTCATGTCCTCTTCTTCAATCTCGGCGAGGGCTGGTTCTCGAATATTGCAGGTTGCCTTCATTGCTGCCATGGAGCAATTCTTTGCCTGCAGTTGATCTCCTCTGACTTCCTCAATCCCGTGTTCTATTGGGAACCGCAATAATTGGTGCAATGTAGAAGGTACTGCCCTCATTGCATGCAACCACGGCCTTCCCATGATGATGTTGTACGGTGAGGGTGTGTCAATCACAACGAACTCGGTTGTGATCTTCTTGGTGCCTGCTTGTACTTCTAAGCTCATTGCCCCCAGTGGCCACGTCGGTGTTCCGTTGAAGCCGACCATCGGGCCAATCGACTGCTCCAGGTCGTCGGGGTGAAGGCCGAGCTCTTTGTAACATCTAACGTACATGATGTCACAAGAGCTTCCTGGATCTATCAAGATTCGCTTTACTTGGCATTCCCCAACCTGGAGGGATACTACCAAGGCATCATTATGTGGATGTTGAACCATCTCGAGGTCGGCCTTGGTGAAGGTTAGCATCTGACCTTGGCAGTCTTCTGGCCGAGGTCTTTTCAGTCCGACCTGGTGCACGTACTGCAAGTGCTTTACTCTCTGGGTTTCTCCCCGGATGTCATTATCATTCACCTTGGAGTGAATTACATTTATTACCCGAGGTTGCGGTGGTGGTGGAGCCGCTTCGGCTCGAGGTAATCTTGCCTGTTCGTCCCTCGTTCTAGTTTCATCAACAAGGTCTCTCAAGTGGCCTTGTCTCACCAGATCTTCCAAGTGAGCTTTCAGGGCTCTGCAACCCTGTGTTGTATGTCCATTTTCATTGTGGTATGAACAATGTCTGTCCGAGTTTTTCCCCATAAACTCCCCGGGTTGCCTTGCCGGTGTTCGGAAATAGGGTTCGCTCCGAATCTTTCCTAGGATTTTTGGTATTGGAATTCGGAACACTGTTATTACTGCTTGTTTAGCCCTTAGCTCTACCTCGGCCTTGTTGAATCCACGGTGACTTCGGCTTTGCTTTGGTGAGCCGCTCCTTTGCTCCTGTTTGACTTGTTTTGATGCCGATGTATCTTCCTCGGCTCTGGCATATTTTTCGATTCTTGCCATGAGTTCTTCCATGTTCTTTGGCAATGTCTTTGCCAACGATTTCCGTAGTGAACAGTCTTCCTTCAGGCCGTTCTTGAAGGATACAACTGCTACTTCCTGGTTGCATTCGGGTATTCTGTTGAACACCTCGTAGTATCTCTTTGCATAGGCCCTTAGCCCTTCATCCTTGCTGATCTTTAAAGCCATTAGTGCGTCCACCCGTAATGGCTGTAGCTTGTTTGTCACGAACCTGGCCACAAACATCTCGGCCAGGCCTTCCCAGGTCTTCACACATCCCTTTGGTAACTTGTGGAACCAATCCGATGCAATTTCCCCAAAGGACGAAGGGAATACTTTGCAGAGCAGTGACTCATTTCCACTGTATAACGCCATCGAGTTTAAAAACAATCCAACATGGAAGTTAGGATCTGACTTACCGTCATAGATCTGGAACCTCGGCATGCTGAATCTTTTTGGTGCTACAAACTTATCCAGTTCCACCGAGAATGGTGTCTTCGGCTTGACGAGTGAGGTTACCTCGGCTTCGGCATTCTGCTCCCTCCTCTTGAGATAATTTCTCAAGTCTTCTTTGCTTCTCCCTGGAGCTCGGCTATCCTTTGATTTGAGCCCCTTCGGCACACTGCTCTCGGCGTCTTGGTGCGCTCGTTTTGATCTTTCTCCACGGGTTGTGTCAAAGCAGAGAGCCTGCTTTTGTACGTGCCGATGTTCTCTGGGTTCTTGATCCTTGGCATTATTCGTTCTCTGTGACTTGCCGGCGTCCTCGGAGGACGGGTGAGGGTGCTCCTTGCTCCTGGAGCGTTGTGATGCGTCGGGAGTCGTTGCCCTTTCCTCATTCCGAGCTTGAACTGCTGGGATCGGTGTATCTGGCAGTGGGTACGGTGGCTGCATAACCCTGTTTTGCATCATGAAGTTGACGACCGATTGAAGGTCGGCCAGCTTGTTTGCCAGGTCCTTGACTTCTTCATCCCTTCTTATGCATCGATCCTTCCATATCTGGAGGTTATCCTCCTTGTAATAGCAATCCTGATCCGTCTTCTTCGAAGTATCGTCCTCCTGGACGACGTTTTTGTCCCCGTGCCCCTGGCCACGGGTTTGGTCGTTGTGGTTGCCTCCTTCGGTGTCCAGGTCAATAGGCCTGTCATTTCCAGCTGGAATGTCACCTTCGATCCTCTCGTTTTGTGCGTTGCTAGCCATCTATTCGTCTATCTTTCCCACAGACGGCGCCAAATTGTGTGGGCTAATTTTATCTCGGCCACACTGCCTCTTAGTGAGTCAGCAGTAGTAGCACAGGCAGAATAGATGGCATAAGCAATAACACAAAAACAAGAAGGATTTACGTGGTTCGGCAATAATTGCCTACGTCCACGAGTGATGCCGAGGTGTTTCACTATGTGTAATAACAAGAATTACAACTCACTTTTGGCAACTTTCTCACTCTCTGAGTATATGATTGTAAATGTTACAATTAAGCTGATGTCTCCCAATGTATTTTTCTCAATCTAGCTCGAATGTATCTGACTTAGATCCCCTCTGTTTGTTGTCCTCCATTTCTATATATACACCCCCATAGAGATGGAGAAGCTCACAGCTTTTGAGCTGTCTCGCCAGCCCACTAAAGCACTTTAAACAGCTTTTGAGGTAAAAGCTGTTTTATTCCTCCCCACTACTGTTAGTGGCCTCGTGGGTACTTCACATGGCTTCAAGGCCAGTTGGTTGGTGAGATAATGGCCTCGTGGATGTGTATTCACCTAACCAAGATAATATTAAATAACATCAACATCGGCTGACTTCTCTGCAGATAGCTCGGCCTCTGTATGTCAAGCCGAGGTTCACTAGGCCTTCATCCGAATTAAGGTGCCTTCTGAGACTTACCTCGGCCCTACTTAACATAACTCAACATCATTTTACTGTAACACGTAGCTCCTTGGTTGACACGTCGGCATACCCTTGCCACGTGTTGATCCTTAGAAATATATCCCCACACATTGTTGATTTGTGTTAAATTCAAACTTTATTTTGCAGGGAGATATGAGAGGGATCTAATGTATAGAGAAAATGTGATTTTTTGCTCAGAGAGAAAATGTGTTCGGTTTGCGAGTGAAGAGTGAGATAATGACTAACGGTTGTTAAGGCCTGGTTTGGCTTATACTATATAAGTCAAAAAGTCAAAAAGTTACTCCAAAATCCAAAAAGATATCACTATTCACCAAAAAAAAAAAAAAAAAATTTCAAAAAAAGTGACCACCGAAGTGACCACTGTGCAGCTGCTGTGCTGCGGCAGTGGATTAAAGATAAATGATTGGGTGTGGTTTGCACACACACCGCTGTTCGTCCAATGGGGCCATCACGGGTCCCGTTTTAATAATCTGAACCGTTCAATGTGTAGAAATCGTCGAGTACTATATGTTTGTAAAAAATCACATTGATCGGATATCGATAACTATATGATCAGATCAATTATGTACAACAAATGGATGGTGTTATAATTAATGATTGAAAAATAAATAAATCTGATCAGATAGCTATCGATATTCGATTAAAGTGATTTTTTATAGGTATATAGTGTTCGATGAGTTATACACATTGAACGGTTCAGATTATTAAAATGGGACCTATGATGACCCCCACGGACCAAACAAAACCGTGCAGCACTTTGTACAAAAAATAGGCAATAATTTCCAACCCCCAAACCAGCCCTTCCGATTTGTACGGCTGTGGGCCACCTATCACTATTCATCTCTTACACATTTTTTTTATACAATTTTTTAATACACATTTTTCCATAAAAATCTAAAAAGTTAACCCAAACCTCCATATTTTTTTCTCAACTTTTTTAGTCCAAAAAGACAAAAAATGTACTTTTTTAGGACACTCCAAACCAAGTCTCTGTTAGTAGATAGCTAGCATGAACACTTATGGTTTGGAAAGATCTAGATAAAGGTGTTGTTTGGCAAGTTTGTTTGTGGTTAAAATAGCCTCAAAAGATAAAATAGGTTATTTTAAGCTTAGTTTGGGGTATACTAAATAATACAAAAAGTCAAAAAGTCACTATCCTATTTAAGTCACATCATCTTATTTAAATCACATTACTTCTCTAACACATCACATCAAACCCAACCCAAACCCAACCCATATAAGCCAATAAGTCAAAAAGTGTATTTTTTTAGAACATTCCAAACCAACCCTAAGTCACAATAAACAAAACATCACATTCAGGCTAAGTTTGGGATATCCCAAATAATCCAAAAAGCTAAAAAGTTACTCAAAAAGTTAAAAAGTTAACACTATTCACCAAAAGTCAACAATTACGGCTGCACAACTCCCAATTCAAATTTTCCTCTAAAAATCAATTTTTACAATTTTTTATTACACATTTTCCCATAAAAAGTCAAAAAGTTAACCCAAACATCCATATTTTCAACCTCACTTTTTTAGTCAAAAAAGACAAAAAGTGCACTTATTTAGTCTTCCCGGAGGCAAAAGTTGTTTGAAATAATTTAAATAAATATATATTTTTAATTTTTATGAAAGATATATAAAAAAATTAATATATTTATCTAAATAAGTATATTTATTTAAGAAAATTTTAAAAAGATAGTTAAAAGACATCTTTTAATCTATTTTAAATCATATCCTCTCTCGCATTCCTTACATATTTTTTCAAAAAAATTAAAAAATTAATTTTTAATTATCTTTCCAAAACAATCTTTAGGGGTTGTTTGGGGTGTCCTAAATAAGTGTACTTTTTGTCGTTTTAGACTAAAAAAATATGAATGTTTGACTTAATTTTTTGAATTTTTATAAAAAAAAAAATGTGTATTAAAAAATTGTATAAATTAATGTATAGGAAAAAATTAAGATTGAAAATTGTGCAGCTGTAATTTTTAACTTTTAATAAATAGTGATAACTTTTTAATTTTTTAAATAATTTTTTAACTTTTTGACAATTTACAAAACTTGACCTTAATTCATGTAAAAAATAAAGAAGTGTGGAGTTATAATTGGTGAATGGCACAAATAAGCATGTGTACCCTGCCTGCACACAAAAATTCATTCACTTTTTTCACTCTATAAAAAGGTCAGAGGTCTCTCTCCTCGTACAACAACCCACTTTTCATTTGGAAAAGCGGAATATATAAGGGTCGTTTGGCAAGAAGGTTGGGGATAAAATAGGTTATTTTAGTCTTAAAAAAATAAAACATCACATTTAACCCATAATCATTACACTCTTCTCTCATAAAAAAAAGTTAAAAAAGTCAAAAAGCCAAAAAGTCCTTCCCAAATCAAGCTTTTTAGTCCAGACTAAAATAGTCAAAAAAGTCAAAAAGCCAAAAAGTCAACCCACTTCCCAAACGGGGCCATAGTAGAAAAACAAGAAGTTTTGCATTTGAGAAAGCGGAATATAGTAGAGAAGCAAGAAACTTTGCATTTGAGAAAGCGGAATATAGTCGAAAAGCAACAAGTGCGGAGTTTTTAACAAGTAAGCTGTTTGAGTTTCTAAATACTGCTATTTTTGGTTTAATGTTTTAAAAATATTTAGAGACGTTACGAAAAAAAGAAAAAAACAAAAAAAAAAAACTTCAGGAAATAGTTATTATAACAAAATAATATTTTAGATTTTGATTTTATCAATGTAAATCTTTTGATTTGTTATATAAAAATAATATTTTAATAATTAAACTCAATATGAATATACATAAAATATCTATTAAAAAAAATTCATTTAGCTTAATAATTAAAATACTATTAGCTGAAATTAATAAAAAAAAACAAAACCTAATAGTTAACTCTTGTAACAAATTAAATCTTAAAATTTTAACGTTATCAGTTTAAATTCTAATTTTTTTATTTTGATCAAAATCTTATGACCACGCATTTTATTATGGAATTTTTTTTAAAATCCTTAATATTAAGATTTTATAGATAAATGACATGTAATATTTTCATAGTAATTAAGGTCTCTCAATATTTTTGCTTTGCCAAATGAAAAGTGGATACGAGAAGGGGATAGGGTGAAAAAAATGTTTCTTTTTGGAGTGGTGCTGTTTTTTTTTTTTTTTTTTGTTTGACTTAGAGAAATTTTATCTTGACTCAGAGAAATTTTGAATTTTTCTGTGATCATACCAGAGAAATTCTAAAATTTCTATAATGAAACTTAAAATTTCTTTGAGTCGGGACCAAAATTTTTTGGAGGTAGACGAAATTTCTCTTAGCCGGGCAAAATTTCTCTTAATCAAATTTTCTCTAGAAAAATGTTGAGGGATTTTAGCTAATAAAAAGTATAAAAAAAAACTTGGATCTTTCCTACTATACAAAATTGGAGAGAGATATTTTACTAATTTTCTTAATACCATTTTTAGATTTATTTTTTAAGATTTAATAGTATGTAAAATAAATAATTGATTGATTATTAGAAAAGTTATTAAAGAGAGAAGAGTTATCTTATGTATTTTAATAAATTATTACATTATTAAATTAAAAAAATAGATTTACTTTTTTTTTGTTAAAAAAAAAAAAAAAAAAAAAACAGCACCACTCCAAAAAGAAACATTTTTTCACCCTATCCCCTTCTCGTATCCACTTTTCATTTGGCAAAGCAGAACATTGTTGCGGAGTTTCTTAAAAGTAGGTTGTATGAGTTTCTAAATATTGCTATGTTTATTTTATTTTTTAAAACATATCTAGAGAAATTATATATATATATAAAGGAGCAAGGTTTAATCATGTAACAAAATAAAATTTTAATTTTATCAATCTAAATCTTAATGTTTTTAATTGTTTTCAATCTAAATTATTTACCTATTTTTGTTAAGTAAAATGGACCAAAAAAAAAAAAAAAGAGTGTGTTTGATTTGAGTTTTTTTTAATTCAGTTTTTTGAAAACTGAGTTTTTTGTTTGTCGTATTTTTTTTGTATTTAGTAAATATTTTTAAAATTTTAAACATTTTTTAAAATTTTTTTTAGATGCACCTTACTTAGATGTATCTAAAAAATAAAATATTTGTGAAAAAAATTTCAAAAAATTAATAAATATATAAAAATACAAAAAATATATTGAATTTTTGTTATTTATTGTAATTTTTAAAGATTTTTTCACAAAAATTATATTTTTTAAGTTTATTTATGTTAGGTGTGTCTAAAAATTAAAAAAATTGCCTAAAATATTAAATAAATTCAGTGAAAAAAAATACGAAAAATAAGAAAGTAAAATTTTTTTAAATTTTTTTTAGAAAACTCAATGTAAATGTATATAAAATGTCCAAAATACTGTTTTTCGTTGATTTTAATAACTAAAATGCTTTTTTTTTTTTTGGTCAGTTTTAGTTAAGAAAAGTAAACAATAATTTAGATTGAAAACAAATCAAAAAATTAGGATTTAGATTAACAAAATTAAAAACTCCGGACTTATTTTGTTATAAGGATCAAACCCTCGTATTTTTATTTTTTTTTAAGTTTCCCAAAATATTTTTAGATGTGCATTTGTTTATTTTTAATAATTTTTTATTTTTTATTTTATATTTTAGTTACTTTTCTTTTTCTTTTTTATATATTTTAGATGCACCCAATCTACATGCATCTAAAAAGTAAAATAAATTAACTAACGTATAAAAATAATTTATTGAAAATAAACAAAAATCTAAACAAAAATCAGTGTGCTTTTTTGTTAAGGTTTTTGTTTATTTTTAATGGATTTTTTTTCATATTTTAATTAACTTTTGTTTTTATTTTACTTTCTAAATACATCTAACTCGATATATCTAAAAGTAAAAATATTTAAATAAAATATATAAAAAAATCAGTAAAAACAAATGAAAATCTATCTAAAAATAATTTCTGTAAAATAAAACCAAACAAATAGGATTGGAAATAATACAATGCACATATTATGATTTAACCAAAGGGTTGAAGCTTGTGTGGTTAATCTTTTGGTTACCAAGTCTCAAGAGATCTTGAGTTTAGGATAGGGTAAGAATCCATCCAACCCGCTAAAATTGAATTGCTTGAACCAATCCACTACATAATAAACAGTTTCAATGGTCCAAGCAAATGGATACGGATGCATTTTTTTCAATTCACCTAAGTTCGAACGGATGGCGGATGAGAGGTCACTCAACCCAACCCGATCTGCGAACACTCCTAAGAATATGATGTTATGCTTTTATTCTTTATGTTATAAAAAAATGACCTTTTTATTTAGTAATTATATTTACTTTTATGAAATATAAAAGTTGAGCCTTTATTTTTATTATAAAAATATACAATCAAAATTTTTGAATGCAAAATAGTAAAAAATTATTTTGAAATATTTCAAAAAAAAATGTCAAAAATAGTAAAGCCTAAACCAAGAACCCAATCCATAGTACCAATTTGTATGTCCCGCTCAATTCGTATCCGCTAACTAAGTGAATAGATGTAAATTGATTTTTTTCAATCCGCCTCAGTTTGGATGGATGACAAATGAGAGGCCATCTGATCTGACCACGATCACCCATACTTGGGCTCTGCCTTTATGAGTGAAATAGGAAGTAAGATTTAAGTGCTTGCAATGAGAAGGCGTGAGTTCAACTTTCTCTATATGCTAATTTATCAACCAATAACTTATAATTTGATAATTTTACTCCAATGTTTTTTTTTTTTTCCTCATGAAATGTCAAGTTAATATATTAGGGGAAATTATTATAAAAAAAAAAAAAAACCCAAAGATTCGTTTGGAATAGATTATTTTAGTAACTTTTTGACTTTTTACGAAGAGATATGTAGAAAAGTAGAGAGAGTGATGTGATAACTAATAGTGTCTTTTTGGTTTTTTGGCTAAAACTAAAGGTTTCCAAATGAGGCCTAACTCTTGTAATAAATTAAATCATGAATTTTTAATTTTATCAATTTAAATCCTAATTTTTTATTTTAATCTCAGTCTTAGCCATCCATTTATTTTTGTTAAGTAAAATTAGCAAAAAAATGATAATTTTATCAATACACCCACCATTTAAAAAAAAAAAAAATATTGATTTTAATTTTAGGCTTAAATTGCATCATCACTAGTAGTCTTTCCTTACCACTCCCTCCCTAGGATTGTACACCAGCAGCACACCACCACAATACCTCTCCCATCCTCCATCACTCAAATCCACAACTGAAGTCCCTCTTCTACTTCCCCTTTCCTAAGATTCACCACCTCCGACCTTTTCCTAGTGCCCCTTCCTTTGGATCAATTCTGGCAGCCCTTCCCGCAACCCTTTTCATCAAATCTACCGCCCTCTGCCTCACTCGCCAACCCCTCCATTAGATCCATAGAATTATATTATTGATGAATAAAAAAATAAGTGACTTGAAATTCTCATATGTTATAAAATAAAGCATATAACACTGAAAACAAATCTGACTTATAAAGTAAAACATGACCTAATTACGGAAATATGCAATATTCAAGTAGTGTTTCATGGATCCAATGAGTTCATTTTATTTACTAAAAAAGAAGTTATTTTGTTTTAACTTCAAAAAATAAAAAATAAAAAATAAACACATTAATCAAAATAATAAATTTTACATTATTTATGTAGTGTGAAATAAGTCTTTTATTAAAATATGAAGGTTTTATCTAATATTGTTTTGAGAGATATTATTTCTTTCTATGTATTTTATCAATGAAAATTATTATTTTTTTGTTAGATATTTTAATAATATCTTAACAATTTAAAGGTTTTGTTTAATATTATATGGAATTTAAGAATTTTGTTCAACATTGCTAAAATATGCAAGGGTGTTTGATAATTCATATGCAAAATCTTAGTGGAGGTGAGTGAAATTTACCATTAAATAGATAAGGTAACTAAGGTGCTATCTTGACATTTTAGGCCTTATAATGGGGGTGTTTGGGAACCTAGATTTGGGGGCAAAATAGCCTCAAAAACAATTTTAGCCTAAAAGTTCCTAAACCAAAAGTTTTTTTTAAAAAAAAAAAAAAAAAATAGGCTGGCGGTGGCTGTCACTGTGACAGTCCTACCACTGTCATAGTGACAGATAGCTAAATTACAATTTTACCCCTTCAAATTAATTTTGAAAAATGTGAAGTTAGGGACAAAATTGTCATTTTAACTTCAAACATCATTTCAACACATTTTTTAATATATCAACTCAAATAAAAATCCACCCTATCTTCCTAAACACAAAAACTAAAATAGCCTACTAAAATAGCTAAAAAGCCAAAAAATTTCTAAAATAGTCACTTCCCAAACACCCACAATGTATCACATCAACAAATTTTATTAAATGGTTAAATGAAAGATTAATAGCGGAAAAATCATGATAATAGTTTTAAAAGTAATGGGTTGTTTGGGGTGTTCTAAATAAGTGTACTTTTTGTCTTTTTAGACTAAAAAATTGAGGTTGAAAATATGGATGTTAGGGTTAATTTTTTGACTTTTTATGAAAAAATGTGTAATAAAAAATTATAAAAATTGATTTGTAAGGAAAAATTCGAATTAAAAGTTGTACAGCCGTAATTGTTGACTTTTGATAAATAATGTTAATTTTTTAATTTTTTGAGTAATTTTTTGATTTTTTGACTTTTTGAAAAATTTCCAAACTTGGCCTAAGGAAGATCAGTATTATTATTGAAACCACGCTAAGCCTCAGCTGATGTAAGCGTAACTTATCCTTATTTTTTAATTTTGTTGTTATAAGAGTATTTCACATTGAAAAGTATATTTTATTGTCATGTTTACTCACGTCTTAATTTGCATTTTGGCCTTTGTTTTGGAATATGATTATTTTAGTTAGTTTGTATTTTATGAGATAAAAAAAGTGTGTTTGTGATGATTTATGGATTTATTTTTTTTTTTTTGAAATAAATGATTGTGAAAGAAAAAGTGATTAATTGATGTTATAAGATGTGACATTTTATCTTATTTGCTATTTTAGTTTATTTTGTCTACTATTTTAGCCAAAAAAAAAGGCTATTCCCAAACATGGCATTTAATTCATATTTTATAGCAATGAAAACCAAGTTGAAAAATGCAATTTGCGTGGTTGATTAATCATGTGATTTAATTGAAAAAGACATGAAAGTTATTTTCAAAATGAAAAATAGTTAAGAGCATTAAAAGTGATACTTTAATAGCACTACTAATGATGTCCCTGCCCAGTGCCTATGTTTTTTTTTTTTTTTTTTTTTTTTTTTGACATTCCCAATGCATTAGTGCTATTAGTGGTCTTTTTTTTAGTGACATGAATCATTGTTGTTTCAAAATTTGTCCATGACAGACACAGTACAATGTCAGAGCCAAGTGCTGATCGTGTGATCGATATAGATAAAAAGCTTGATAAAAAGCTTCATATAGATAAAAGGCTTGCTCAGTTACCTCCTATAGCATCTGAGTGTTGCATCTTTAAAGTACGTGATCCACTACGCAATCAAAGCAAGGAAGCTTATGAACCAGAAGTAGTTGTTATTGGTCCTTATCACCATGGTGAGGATAAATTGAAACCAATGGAAGATCATAAATTACGTTACCTGCAACAGTTTCTTGAAAGAAATGGAACCAGTGTGGAAAAATACATTGTGGCGATGCGAGATTCCGAAAAAGAAGCACGCAAGTTTTATGCAGATCTCATTAGCCTTGATTCAAATGACTTTGTGGAAATGATGCTTCTTGACAGTTGCTTCATCATCCAGTTATTTCACAAGTTTAGGAATGTGGAACTCAGAAAGGATGACCCCATTTTCCAGTTGGAACATATTGAATCGAGCATAAGGCGTGATTTAATGTTATTTGAAAATCAACTTCCATTCTCTGTCCTCATGAAGTTGTCCAACATGACCCAAAATCCTGCAGCCTCACTAAACAGCTTCGTTTACATGTCCCACGAATTTTTCAATGGGGCAACACCGTGTGAACTTTTAGAACCTCCTTTTGGAGATCTAGAGAAACTTGAAATCAAACATCTTCTAGGCCTGTTGCATTATTTTTGTTGCCATCAATTTCATTCAATGGTATCCCAAAGCAATGTTCCAACAGAAAAAAAGTTCCTAAAGTCTGCGACAGAGCTCCATGAAGCTGGGATCGAATTCAAGAAGGTTGAAGAAAGGAGTTTGTTCAACATAAAGTTTGAAAATGGGACAATTGAAATCCCAACTTTAGAAGTTGACGACTGTGTGAGTGATTTTCCGATCACACTGCCCACCTTAGTAATTCAGCTGTAGAACACAGGCAGAATAGATGGCACCCTATTGTCCTGCATAGAAAGAGAAGGCTCCGGCGATGGTTCTTTCACCCGGGGGTACTCCGACGATCAAGTCAGTACTCAATATCTCTCAAAGATAAATCAATTATTCAACTCACAAGCTTGAGCATAAAAAGCATACCTTAGACCCATGGGGGTGCCTCTTATTTATAGCAAACTCAATCCTAGTCCCAATGGGAGCCTAACTCCAATGGACTCAGGATTACTGCTAATCTGGGACTCCCAGTGAGATTAGGATAAACTCTCTAAGAGTCCTATCTTAATACAAACTGAAATCTTCTCTCATTCTAGGACTCTTGTCCCTTATCCACTTATCTCGGATTCCGATATCTTCGGAGATAACCTCGGCCTTGCCGAGATCACCTCGGCGTCACGACCAGGACACGTGGCACCTCGGCTGACACGTCGGCGTCACCTTGCCACGTGTTGGTACTCAGAAAATACATCCCCACAACTGCCCCCTAGGTTCTATTACCTCGGCATTCTGAGGTGATAAAACCTACACTGTTTGTTCATCTGTGCCCCTCTGTCCGAGATCAAACTCGTCGACCTCAAAGTTCCCTTTTACTGTCGACGGGTGTCAAGAATCAAGTTTCATGCTTTCCAAGCTGATTGAAATCGCACCTCCTAGCCGAGGTTCTGGTTCCATTAATTCGTAAACTGCAAGAGCTTTGCAACTGCTCCACTCACACTCTCTGGTGAGTTCCCGATTTCCAGTCATCTATTTAACTCCGGTGATTTTCATATCGGCGTTCATTTCACTTGGTAGGTTCATAAACTCTTTACTTGCTATTAAGCTCAATCTTTCATAACTCTTCTGAATCTGTTTACTTGCCATCTGTTGCCTTATATCTTCAAGTTTTGAATTGTTTGAATGTCTGGCACTATTCTTGTCATATCCGCTTTCTGTTGCTAGCATCGTGTCTGGGTCATTACTTTCTTGTTCTTCACATACTTACTTAGTACCTGTGCACTTGGCCTTATTCTTTGAACTTTGTTGTCTTCTTGACTTTGAATTTTTCTCTTCTTTGTTTTTCTTGTTGTATTTTCAGATTCTTGGCTTCGTTTCTGTTTCCTGCATGATCTTAGAACCACGTCCCTTTTTGAAATTGTCTGCCGAGATAATGGTAGAGAAGCTCTCCCAGTTGACTGCTAATGCTTTTTTGCTTTTGAAAAATGTCTGTTCTTGGCTGATGTTAACATTCCTTGCTCCTTGATTTCTGAAACTTCATTCTCAATTCTTCTATGTTCTTTGCTTACTTGCTGCCATTACTGCTTTGTTCAAACCTTCGATTTGCTGAACTATTCATCTGGATGTGTCTATTCCACGATCTTGCTTATGTCTTGAACACTTGTACTTTTTTGTTCTAAAAACAATGCAAGCTTTTCACATGGCCGACGTGTCCCTGTTTTCTGTTGAATGCTTAACACAACTTTCTTTCTTTGAATACTTGTTCCTCTATTTTCTCTTGATTGCTTCTGCATGATTCTATGTTTAGAATATTTTGTATGCCTTTAATATTCTTTCTTCTTTGTGCAATCTTCTCGGGGTTACATACCTCGGGTATGATAACTGTAAGCTTTACTTCGGCAAGATACTGACCTGCAAACTTTTCATAAATTTCAACAAGTGTAAAACACATACTGTTTTAATTTCAACCTATAAACTTTCCTCAAGTTATAACAAGTGCTAAACAATGATCTACTTGTAAATTGCTACAAATTTCAACAAGTGTTTAAACAATATACTTAGCTTTTACTTCAACCTGTAAATTGCTGCAAATTTCAACAGATGATCATATGTCGGCTTAACGTCATCTTGTAAATTGCTACAAATTTCAACAAGTGTTAAGCATCTTCTTCGGGTTAACCAACTTGTAAATTTCTACAAGTGTTTTAAGCAATAACCTCGGCTTTACTTCGACTTGTAAATTGCTACAAATTTCAACAAACGAAGAGAAACAGTGATCTCGGCTTAACTTTAACTTGTAAATTGCTACAAATTTCAACAAGTGAAGATAAGGAATAATCTTAGCTTAACTTTAACTTGTAAATTGCTACAAATTTCAACAAGTGAAGATAAGGAACCATCTCAGCTTAACTTCAACTTGTAAATTGCTACAAATTTCAACAAGTGAAGATAAGGAATAATCTCAGCTTAACTTCAACTTGTAAATTGTTATAAATTTCAACAAGTAAAGATAAGGAACCATCTCAGCTTAACTTCAACTTGTAAATTGCTACAAATTTCAACAAGTGAAGATAAGGAATCAGCTTAACTTCAACTTGTAAATTGCTACAAATTTCAACAAGTGAAGATAAGGAACCATCTCAGTTTAACTTCGGTTAAACATCGTCTCGGCTTAACTTCGGTTAAGCATCATCTCGGTTTAACTCCAGTTAAACATTGTCTCGGCTTAACTTCGGTTAAGCATCATCTCGGCTTAACTTCGGTTAAGCATCATCTTGGTTTAATTTCGGTTAAACATTGTCTAGGCTTAACTTCGGTTAAGCATGATCTCGGTTTAACCAACTTGTAAATTGCTACAAATTTCAACAAGTGGCAAACATCGTTGTCTTCTTTCTGCCCCCTGTATGGCGTCCACATACTTCTCTGTGGACCTTATAAAAGGCCTTCAACCTGGCTAACTGTAGTCTGACCTTGTGTGTTTTCTTCTTATTTTCTGGGATCTGAGATCTACTCACTGAGCTCTTCTCTTCCTAGACTTAAGTGCCGAGATGTTGTCTGCTGGAATCTTGGATCTGCTCACTCAGGTTGAGCTCTTCTCTTCTCGGACCTACTTATTTAGGCCGAGATCATGTCTTCTAGGATCTGGGATTTGTAATTCGGGATCTGCTTACTTAGGCTGAGCTCTCATCTTCTCGGGCTCTTCTATACTTGAATGTCATCTTCTTGGGAGTGTTTATGCCCCCTGCCTTTGCATCCCTTCTGGAAGGGTCTTCGTTCTTCCGCATGTATCTATCCTTCCATACTTGGAGGTCATCTTTGTTGTAGTATCCGCTTTGATCTGTTGTCTTTGGTGCGTCACCTTCCTAGCCGGCGTCTTTCACCGTGACTCTGGTCACGAGTTTTTATGTTGCGGTTGTCCCCTTCAACGTCGAGGTTGATAGGTCTTCCATTTTCAGCAGGAGCGTTGTCTCCAGTCTGATTCTTCTGTCCGTCATTGGCCATATATTCTTCTTTCATTCATTGGCCATTTATTCTTCTTTCTTTCATTGGCCATCTATTCTTCTTTCATTCCTTGGCCATTTATTCTTCTTTCTTTCATTGGCCATCTATTCTTCTTTCATTCCTACAGACGGCGCCAAATTGTGTAAGTGATTTTCTGATCACACTGCTCACCTTAGTAATTTAGCTGTAGAACACAGGCAGAATAGATGGCACCCTGCTGTCCTGCACAGAAAGAGAAGGCTCCGGCGGTGGTTCTTCCACCCGGGAGTACTCCAACGATCAAGTCAGTACTTAATATCTTTCAAAGATAAATCAATTATTCAACTCACAAGCTTGAGCATAAAAAGCATACCTTAGACCCATGGGGGTGCCTCTTATTTATAGCCAACTCAATCCTAGTCCCAATGGGAGCCTAACTCCAATGGACTCAGGATTACTGCTAATTTGGGACTTCCAGTGAGATTAGGATAAACTCTCTAAGAGTCCTATCTTAATACAAACTGAAGTCTTCTCTCATTCTAGGACTCTTGTCCCTTATCCACTTATCTCGGATTTTGATATCTTTAGAGATAACCTCGGCCTTGCCGAGATCACCTCGGCGTCACGACCAGGACACGTGGCACCTCGGCTGACAAGTCGGCGTCACCTTGCCACGTGTTGGTATTCAGAAAATATATCCCCACAACAACCATACAGAGTCTTTTCTTAGAAATTTCATTGCATACGAGAATTACCTTCCTGCTTATGATACTTCAAGGAATTATTTCACTGCTTATATGAACTTCATGGATTTCCTCGTGAACTCATCAGAAGATGTCGAAATACTGAGTCACCATGGAATTATTCATAACCTTATAGGTGACACTGCGGTGGTTTTCACTATGTTGAGCAAGCTCGGCAACAATATCGTGATACCTTTTTTTGGCTACCCTGAAGTTTATAACAATGTGAACAAGCATTGCGAGGAGAGTTGGAACAGATGGTTGGCGATCTTAAGACGGGATTATTTCAATACTCCATGGGCACTCATCTCGTTTCTTGCTGCTCTTTTGTTGCTTGTACTCACTGTGGTACAAACTATATTTTTTATTCTTTCTTTTGTCTAATTTTCCTAGATTTGCTTCGAGTCCTGTTTCTTGTTATGTCATACGATGTTTAGATAAGATAAACTACGTAATAATGGGAGCCATGTGGGATAATTTAATTTCTTTTCTGTTATGAATAAAATCTCTTTTTTGTTTTTGTTCGCCAAACAAAAAACAAATATATATATATATATATATTGATCAATCAGTCCAATGCTTTGGAAAATACATTCAATGACAAACTGACTTGATTAATTTCTGAACCCACTTTACAAATTTTGAAAGTGAGACAAAATTAGTAGTGGCTTAATAGAGTTTAATGATTAAAATATTAATTTTTTTATTGATTTTATTTAAGAAAAATAGGCAGATGATTTAAATTGCAAACAAATAAAAAGTTTAGAATTTAAATTGATAAAATTATAAATTCAAATTTAATTTATAAAGGTCAAACCCTGAATTTTTATTGGTATAATTTTCCCAATATGTTTTAAACAAACTCCATTTTGTTATGGTTCTTGGCATATCAATTTTTAGTTTCAATTCTAATAGGCTGACTATTTTTTTTATTGGTAGAGGAACAGAGCAGCCGCCCCCCCCCCCCCCCCCCCCCCCCCCCCCCCCCCCCTCCCTCTTTTTCAAAAAAAAAAATAATAAATAATAAATAAAAAATCATGTGAGACTCAATTGAAAAGAAAATCATATGTAAGCAGTGTTGGGATCAATTAAAAATTTATATAATCAGTTTAAATAAATTGAAATGAGTGCTATTATTAGTATTCTATTAATTATTTTGGACCTTTTATTTTTTGATTTTTTTTTATTACAATAAAGAGAATATCAATAATTTTAGGACATCATATCTCACAATTAAGTCCACAGCCACTAAATCATTAGATAGGGTTTATGAAAGCACCCAACTCCATCATCACCTATGCATCTTTTTCAAATCCCGTTCTCAAAACCTTGAGAATCATTTGGCAGTGATATTTCAGTAGCAACGGTGGCAAACATTCGATTACATACACTTCTCTGACAATGGCAATGAGTGGGACAATCACAACTTCATGAGACGAGAGGAGTATAACAATATAAGTTTAAAAGAGATTCATAGTTTTGATGGTATTCTTAGCTCGGAGAAGGTTGGTCTTGTAAGGGAAAATTTCTTGAAAAACACGGCAAAAATAGCAAAAACTATTCGTATTTTTTTCAATACTGAACTCCTGAACATATGACTAAATTTCAGAAACATAGGCCCGAACATTTGTTATTTGTTTGAGAACACAGATCTGATATGAAAATTTGATATACTTTGAAGTGTTAAAATTGTTCATATTTTCAGAAGTTTTTGTTTTATCAAGTTTGGGAACACCGACTCAAATATTAGTTATTTGTTCAGGAAGGCTCAAATATAACTTATTTGTTCGAGAACACAGGTCCGAACATTCTCAGTGAAAGAGAGATGAGAGAGACTTTGAGGGATGGGGGAGGAACGAAATTGAGACTGAGTTATGCGGATTTTTATGTTTATTCATTGTGTTTAGGGTTGATGAAGGAAATGAATGGAATTGAAGGAAGCCATACGCACTTAATGCAAAGAAAAAGTGAAGATCATAGAAAACATGTTCTTTATACCGATCGATTCACTTTAGAAACATTTTTCTTCTACCGCCGTGAGACAGAGAATGGGTTGTGGGGAGTTTTTTTTGTTAGGATTTTGAGAGATAATGGTCCGAGGTGTAGGGGTATGCATTTGAGTGGGGGTGAAATTTTCATAAAAATAATTTTGATATTATTTACGGGAAAGATTTTTTTTTTTAAAGTTTTAAAATTTATAAGTGGGGGTCCACAATAAGAAATGGAGTAATAGTAGTACTTATTCAAATATATATAAATATATGAGTAAATTACAAATTCATCTCCTGAGATTTACTTAAAATACGGATTGCCCCTTATGATTCTACAATTATATCACACCCTTCAAGTTTTTATTTTAATTACATAACAAATAATTATTTTACAAATAAATCATCAAGTCAATTAACTGTTTTCAAAAATAATTTTAATTAACAATTAATGTAATTTTATTATTATATAGAAGAATAGTTAGGAATTTTATTTTTTCTTTTGTTAATTTGGTTAAATAAAAATTCTAACAAGAGAATATTTGTAATTTTTAAAATCACATGAGACATTTCGCATTTTGAGTAAATTTTAAGGGGTATATTTAAGGGGTGCATTTATAATTTATTCTAAATATATATTATATAATGACGTCAAATAGAGCATGTCAGTAACCTACCAAGTTACCAAAACAAAAAACTTTTTTTTCTCATATATGGAGGGTGGATATCAAATAAAGCTCAAATAAACAAGAGCCGACCAGATTGATCGAGTGTGTCAGACGTAATCAAGCTTAAAACAGACTGATCCTTGACAGAAAGATCGCCATCTTATCAGGGTAGATCCAACGGTCAAAGACAAGCTCAAGTTATCCACTACCGCAATGACCTCTGGCAGAAGGATATCTGTCAGATCAACTAAGATCCGACGATCGTTTTCAATGCAAGTTGGCCATTACTTTTGATAGCGAGCCAACTGTTTGATAAGCAGAGATCTAACAATAGGATAGTGATTACAAGTTGGCCAGTAATCTTTGACAAAAAACTGACCACCTGATCAAGAAGAGATCAACGACCGACAACGGCATACCAATTAACATAAAAGGATTTTAAACAAGGTTCTGAAAAGCGGTTGCGGTCGCCGTAACGGTGGCGGTGACACGGTTGCAGTTGCGGAGTGTAAAGGCCGCAGCGTAACGGTTGCGGTTACCGGAACTATGAATTTTTTTATTTTTAGCACAATTTGTAAAAAACTTACTGATACGCATATTTTTTTTTTAGAATCATATTTATGGGTTTTAAAATAAATTTTGATAAATTTTTCATAATTTTTAAGTATGATCCAATATATTTTATATTTTTAAATCACTAGAAAATGAATTTTTTTACATTTTATTTCAATAATTAATGACTTTATATGTCATAAATCCATATTACACTTGTGGCAAAAATTTCTTTTATTGAACTTAGATGTATAAAATTATTTTTAATTATTATACTTGTGGAAGCATATGTACATTTTAACTTAAATAGTTTTAACAAAGTATACATCCTTAATGGAAGAACTTGACAAAGTACATAACATCATGGCATAAATCACAAATAATAGAGAGTACATTTTACATAATGTTACTATTAAAATTACATAACATCACCACCAAAATGAGTGACGTGATGCACATTGGGATTCAGATTATTGAGCTTGATTGTTGCTGCTACCTTCACCCTACTAAAATGAGTGACGTGGTGCATCTTGGGAATCAGATTGTTGAGCTTGATTACTACTACCTTCACCCCATCCAGTAGGCAATATATAAAAAATAAATAATGTAATCATATTGTTGTAAAAAATGCATTTTATTTTTTGTAAAAAATAAATAAAATCAGATTTTTTTTTTTATTGTTGTAATAAATAATGGAATCAGATTGTTGAACTTGAGTACATTTTATTTTTTTATTTTATAGAAAGAATTTTTTTAAAAAAATAAATAAATTTGTGCCATCAAAATTGTTGTCACAACACATTATAATAACAAAAAAAATTTTAAAAATATTTCAAATTAAATACTAAATAAAATAGTTATAAAAAATGCAACCATTATTTATAAATTTCGATTTTACATGCTAATGTAATCATATAAAAATTAAAAAATGAATTATAAAGAATTTTTTTTGAGGTATTGATTTTTTTTAAAAATATATTTTTAAAATAAAATTATGTCTTTAACAGTGTTATAATAACAAAATAAAAAATATTTATAATTAAATATTAAATGAAATGATTATAAAAAAAAATGCAACCACTATTTATATATTTGGAGTTTACATGCTAATATAATCATTTCAAAATTAAAAAATAAATTATAAAGAAATTTTTTTGAGGTATTGATTTTTTTTTTTTTTTGAAAAGATACTTAAAAAAAAAATAGTGACTTCAACATTGTTGTCACAACACATTACAATAACAAAATAAAAAATATTTATAATTAAATATTAAATGAAATGATTATAAAAAAAATTGCAACCACTATTTATACATTTGGAGTTTACATGCTAATGTAATCATATAAAAATTAAAAAATAAATTATAAAGAAAAAAAATTCATACATAGTTGTTTTTTAGGTTTCAATCACTTGAGTATTTGTTATCTTTTTGAATAACCTCCAAGAAATTTTTTTTTAATAAAAACTGACATATATAAAATGTATTAATATAATTATAGGTGTTATGATTTTTAGATATTATAAAAAAAATCAATCACTAATTATTATATATAAAATATTAAAAATAAATACATAGCTCTATATATATACATATATTTAAATTAAAATTACTAAATATATCATATAAATTTTTTAACCTTTACAAAATTTAAAGCTTGAAAATCATTGTTAAAAAAAAAATAATAATAAAATAAAACCAGTTGGAGACACGGTCCACATACACAAAAAAAAAATAAATGCTATATTATACCTTCCCAAGGTCAGCAAATGTTGTGAATCTTCCCCAGGAAGCTGAACCAACAAAATAAAATAAAAAAAACAAAACAGATCAGAGGCAGTACTTCGTCTTCAACACAAACACAAAGGGGCAGCCAGAGATCACTGGTTTCAACACAGAACAGAAGCAGCCTTGAAGATTCAACACAGGTTCATCTCCTCCCTCTTCCCTCTTCTCTCTTCTCTCTCTCTCTATTTCTCACTCATCCGTATTTCAGATCTGAAAATTTGTGGATGGATACACCTATGGAATCTCATCTGGAAGTGATTCATGTGCTGTAAAGACAAAAGAGAAAAGCTCAATTATAATAAAGGTATCTACCACATCTTCAACCTTTTCTTTTCTTTTCTTTTCTTTTTTTTTTTTTTTTGAAAATAATCAGCGAAAAAACCCTGTAACGGGGGTAACGGGCCGTTACGGCCGTTACGCCACCGTTACAACCGCTATGTCGGCCTTAACGGCCGATACACCTGTGAATTTCAATCATACCGCAAAATCGGGAATAACGCGTGGTGCCTCCCGCCGAAACCGTTACATAACGGCCGAAACCGTTACGTAACACCGCATTTTTAAACCTTGGTTTTAAGCAAACAGGTAAAGAGACCTACAGAGAGGTAACTAAAAGCATCTACACAAATTTACCCTTCATAAAGAATTAAGTGAAGCTCTCATCTATTCAAAGCTCTAGAGGAGGGTTTGTTTGGGAATTGAACATTTTAACAAAAAAAAGTCAAAAAGTCATTAAAATTTTTAGAAGTCAAAAGTAAAAAATTCATACAAAAAAATTAAAGATTTATTCATATTCATTCTATTTTTTGCATATCTTTTATTATTATTATTATTATTATTATTATTATTATTATTATTTATAAAAAATGAAAAAAAATCATTTCTAAACACTTCAATTTCTTTTACTTCACATTTTAACCAAAAAAATTACTAAAACAACTACTTCCCAAATAAATCCTAAGATGCCTTATACTTGTGAGAGGCCGTGCCATGGGCATTTTTTATCCTTAACTTGGCCATGTTTGTTTAGGTGGACATGAGTTTGGGATTGGACTAATAGTCCAATAAAATTATTAATCCGATATTTGGTTAAACAATTGAAGTACGGACTAATTATTTTAAACTTGATTATTAGTTAAGATAGGATACATAATCCAACGAATTCATAGTCCTCGGACTATTAGTCATGAGAATGCTAATCCAATCCGCCCAAACAAAAGTATAAATTTTCAATAAGGTATAAAGTAGAGGATTGTTTTTTGCAAAATAGGAACGGAGAAATATCTCCTTTTATTTTACTTGCTTGGTTAACAAGTGAAGCTTCCGATGCTTTTTTTTTTTTCTTTCTTTTTATTATTTTTTTATGTGACATGAAAAAACGACTTATTTGTTTATATTTTCATAAGATTAATTTTTATATGGTTTGCTCGGGGGTGATCATTTTATTATTTTTATTTTTTTGTTGCAGTAATATCTCTCTTTTGCTTTTTTTTTTTTTTTTTTTTTGTTTTTTTTTCCCCCTATGTAAAGACTCGTATCTTGCTTGTGTTGATGTTTCCTTTATTCTTTTTGGGATCTATATTGTACTCTGATATACTTTATTGGATAACTTACGAATGTGCAATATTAAAGTAGTGTACTTTCCCAGTAAATTAAAAAAAAAAAACCAACTAATAAGGGTGCGTTTGGTAACGTTTACGTTTTCAGTTTATATTTACAAAAATTTTATAAAATGGTTTTTGTTTATTTTTTGTTTATTTTTAGAAAAACATAAACTATAAACGCGTTTGGTAATTGACAAAATGTTTAAAAAAATTAAAAATATAAAAAAGAGTGAGAAATGACAAGTGGCGGCGGAAGATGGTAGTAGAAAGTGGTGACGGTGGATGGTGGGTAGCTGGTAGTGGTGGGTGGTGGCGAGTGGGCGGTGGTGGGTGGTGGCGAGTGGGCGGTGGTGGTGGTGGCGGTGGCGGTGGCGGGTGGGTGGGTGGCGGTGGCGGTGGCGGTGGCGGTGATGGTGACGGTTGGTGTGTGGTAGCGAGTGGCGGTGGTGGTGGCGGTGGCGACGGGTGGCGGGTGGCGGTGGCAGGTGGGTGGTGGGTGGTAGGTGGTAGTGGTAGGTGGGTGGCGGATGGCGGGTGGCAGCGGGTGGGTGGTGATGGTGGGTGGGTGCGTAACGGTGACGGGTGGTGGGTGGTAGCGAGTGGGTGGTAGTGGTGGTGGTAGCGGTGGTGGGTGGTGGTGGCGGGTAGGTAACGGGTAGTGGTGGTGGTGGTGAGTGGGTGGGTGGGTGACGGTGGCGAGTGGTAAATGGTAGCGATTGGGTGGTGGTGGGTGGTGGTGGGTGGTGGGTGATGGTGGTGGTGATAGTGGTGGCGGGTGGGTGGCAGGTGGGTGGTGGTGATGGGTGGCAGGTGGTGGCAAGTGGGTGGTGAGTGGTTGTGGCAAGTAGGTGGCGGTGGATGGTGGTGGCGGGTGGATGGCAGGTGGGTGGTGGGTGGTGGTGGTGGTAGTGGCGAGTGAGAGGTGGGTGGTGGGTGGGTGGTAGTGGCAGGTGGGTGGTGAGTGGTGGTGGCAGGTGGCGGTTGGTGGTGGTGGCGGAAGACGGTGGTGGAAAATGGTGGTGGGTGGTGGCTAGTGTTGGGTGGTAAAAAAAAAAAACTGAAAACTCAAAATGGAAACATATTTTTTGTGTTTTCATTTTTTGGCCAAATTTATAAACTGAGACCACTGATTTATAAATCAAAAAGTTTACCAAACAAGCTTTTATTTGAGTTTTTTAAATTTTTGTAAATATAAACAGAAAACTAAAAACGTAAGTGTTACCAAACGGCACCTAAAGATTTGCTAGTTTGAGAAAACTCATAGTAATAGAAATACATAGATTTATTTTGGACCAAAGTACCCATAGTGAAATTTTATTACCCTACTCTCTTAATGTCGTCACTATCTATCTCCAACCGCCATCAGCAAGCTTTAACTGCCACCTCAGTCAACAACAATTTTTTAGTGACCAATGTCTATCACCATTGACCACTTTTTGAAGACCATTTTGACATATTAAAATTTTACTGACTTAGCACAACGAAATTTTCTTGTCACAATCGTTACTGTGACGATGATGATGAAATTTTACACTGTTTTGAAAAAGAGAGAACATATAGAGACAGAGAAAGAGAGGAATGAGAGAGAGAGAGAGAGAGATGTAAATCTAGACTGACGGAGGGAAACAAAAAAGCAACAAGGCGAAGAAGGTGGCGGCGGCGGCAAAATGATAGAAGTGAAATTGATAGAGACTAATGAGAATGTCGAACAACAATAGAGATCTGGATCGACAAGGCACAAATGACAGTGATAAAGGCATGAACAATGATTTTGAAGTAGTATGATTAACATCAATCCAGATCTTACATTGAACATAAATTATCTTATTATACAAACTTATAAATATTTTTTCAATTTTTTCATACTAATGTCATGCCATACAACAAATAAATTTTAGTAGACTCACTTCAATAATATAATAATAATTTCATGATAACTATATTATCCTATAAGATTTTGTTTGGGGTTGACTTTTTGGTTAAATAGCAAAAAAAATTAAAACATTCAATCACATCATTCATTTTACTTTTTAATTTACATATCTTTTTATAAAAAAATTAAATAGTAAACTAAAATAGCTACTTCTTAAACACTCTCTAAGTAATTGTTGTATTGATTTATTGTGCCTGTTTGGTGCAGCTTAAAAGCTGCTTATTTCAGCTTTCAGCTTTCAGCTTAATTTAAGTTATTTTGATGTGTTTGGTTTAGCTTATAGCTTATACCTTATAGCTTATAACTTTTTAGAAGTTAGAAATCAGCTTATTCTTTGAATAGGGCAGGAAATGCTTAATTTATAAGTCAGAAATCAACTTATGTTCATAATTATAAGTTATAAACTGTTTAAATATAAGTTATAAGTACTTTCCCACAGCTTTACCAAACAGAACCATTAAGTCCCACCATTTGTGCTAGTTATCATCATAATGGTTCAGTCCTGATACATCACATGATAAGTAAAAAGTTGTAAAATAATTTAATAATCATAGTATTACTGATGATGTAATAGGTGTCAAATTGGTAAGTAAGAAAAATTAGTATATATATATATATATTTATAGTTTGTTAAATTTTATTGGTCTAAGGGTTGTTTTGGCAACATAGTTTTTAGTCACTTTTTTTGGTTAATAGCAAAAGTTAAAAGTTGACTTTTTTGTCTTTTTTTTCATTTGGGAAGTTAGTTTTTAGCTGACGGTGAAATTACAATTTTACCCCTCATGGGTCAAAATGTGTTACATAAGTGAAGTTGTAAATATTTTAAATAAATGAGGGTAGTTTGGTCATTTTATTATGATTTGACATCATAAACAAACATTAATAAAAAAAGTCAAAAGTCACTTTTACCAACTTCTCAAATCATTTGTCTAAAAAAGCCAAAAATTTAGTTAAAAGTCAAAAAATCACTTTTTACCATCTTTCCAAAACAACCCTAAGTGGTAAGGTCAATCATTTTTTTATTATTTATTAGATAAATTATACTTTACTTTTTTTTATATTTGGTTATTTTTCCAAGGACAACTTTTCGGTGATCATTGTCAGATGATGATGACCATTTTCCGTAGAATATTTCTAGAGTAGTGAAATTTCACAATGACAAGAAAATTTTACTATGCTAAATAGTGAATTTTATAGTTATCAAAACAAATAAATTTTCAATTTGTTGGTTCAAAATTTTAGTTGAAAGTTCATTGTCTTTACTATCAAGGTGATAGTGAAATTTTACACTAATTTAAAAAAAAAAAAAATCAAAAAAAGAAAGAAAGAGAACAAAGAGAGAATGATAGATGAATGAGAGAGACATAATGATAAAATCTAGACTAACAGAGGGAGACAAAAGCAACAAGGAGAAGAAGGTGGTGGTGGTAATATGGTGGAAGTGGAATTTGTGGAGGCAATTGTGAACTTTGAATGACGATAGAAATTTGGATCGGTGAGGCACAAATGACAACAATAGAATTATGAACGATGGATTGAAATGGTGAATGGTGAACGATGGTTCAAATTTCACTAAATTATTTAGAAAAATAAATTATCTTAATATACAAACTAATATATTACTAATATATTTTACAATATTTATTACTAAATCAAGTCATAAAATAAAGTAATTTTGGTAGACTCACTTCAATAATATGATAATAATATTATGATGCCCATGTTATTTTATTATATTTTGTTTACCATCTTGTAAGTTATTATTGCATTGATTTAATATGCCTTACCACTTATGTTGATTATCACATTGTTCCTATTTGAGACATCAAATGAAAAATAAAATATGATAAGATAACTAATGTAAGGAAGTTTCGTAATTTTATTTATTTATTTATTTTTAAAATTTGTTTGACATTACAAATTTATTGATCTATATGGTAGAATTTGTCACTTTTTTATTGTTATTTTTGGACGCAGTTATTTTTTTATATTTTATTTTTGAGGAAACGTTAATGTTAAGCATTGCATTAAGACTAGTAATTAATACTCAATCCAAAAAAATAAAAAAATAAAAAAAGGGTTAATTATACTTTTATCCCTAAACTATCACCATTTTGTTTATATAGTCCCTAAACTATTAAATTTGTCTTCTTGATCCCTAAACTTTCAAAAACCCATGCTACTTAGTCCCCAATGGTAGATGAAGTTAATTATTTAACAGAAAATGGGATCATGTGCACTGTACATGAGCTACAAGGATGGTAAAAGGGCTAAATTAGACATTTTACATATATCTCTATTATAAAAATAAACAAATAAAAAAAAAAAAAGAAAATCAATAATAATTGTCTTAAAGTTTGGGGTTGTCTTGAACCTAAAGCAAAAGTTGAGTAAGTTTGTAGAAATTTCCAGAGCATTTTGTTCATTTATTTATTTATTTTTATACAATTTTTTTTTTAATTTTTAAAATAGGGGTAAATTTGAGTTTTCTGCTTTATGGTTTAGCTCAGATGGGGATTATCCCACTTATTTGAAAATAACTAGATTGTCCTCTTGTAATTTATGAACCAAAGTACACTGTCTCATATTTCGTTCAAATTAACAGTAAATGAGAAACACGTGCCAAAGCAAAAAGTTATGTGTTTATTTTCAAATGTCACACACAAGTAACGCACATAGGAGAGTAACGCACATAGGATTAAAATAAATTTTACATTCCAAAAATGATGAATATATTATGTCAAATATGTATGTCAAAATTTTTATATTTAGATCCATCTTGTTTAGATGAATCTAAAAAAGTTAAAAAAAAAAAGAAAAGAAAAAAGGAGTAAATTGCAAATATGCCCCCTAAAATTTTCTTAAAATACAAATTACCCCATGTGGTTCTGAAAATTACATTCTATCCCTTCATATTTCTAATCGCATAAAAAATGACCCATTTTATTAATAAATTATCCTATCAAGTAATAATATTTAATGATATCATAAATATATTTCAATTAACAATTCAGGTAATTTTATTATTGTATATAAGAGTAGTTAAAAATTTTACTTTTTTAGTTTATTCTGTGAAATAAAAAATTCTGATAATGGATAAGGGTGTAAAAGTGGTCGTCAGTCTAAGGCCCGCTCGAGGCTCAGCCTAGGGCCTAGCTCGAGGCTTGGGCCATGTTATTTCTAGCCCAGCTTAGCCCAACGGCCCGATCCAGTTTTGGTTTGAAGCCTGACTAGCCTAACACCCAACGTCACCTTTCAAACTATTTTGGTGAAAATAACAAAATAAAAATAAACCCAAGCTCAAGCCCAGGCACGAAGCCCGACTCTAGGCCTAATTATCCCCTAGGCCAGGCCTACATTTTAGACAAATGGGCTGACCTGGATAGAAATGTGGCGGGAGTTCGATAAGCCCGGTCCCGGTCTTGAATCGGCAGGGTCGGGTCCTTTTTACAACCCCGACAATGGTATATTTGTAATTTCCATAATCATAGGGAGTAATATGTATTTGAAATAAATCTCAAGGATAATTTGTAATTTATCCAAAAAATTGAAAAAAAAAATCGAAAAATGTTCACTAAAGCAACATAAAAATTTGTTTTGGGCTCTTTTGTTTTGTTTTGTTTTTTTTTTTTTTTAGAATTTTGTTTTTTAAAATTTTAATTTTAATTCTTTTATTTTTTTAATCTGTCTATTCATGTAAAACTAAAAGTGTAAAATTTGTTAACTTTATTTATTAAAAAAAAAAAAACACCAAACACCGGTTCTTTTATCTACTTTTATCGCTTTCGTTATTCTATTATTTTCTTTCCTCTCTCTCCCGCTCCTTTTTGTGATTAATACGCTTGCCGTCAACTATAAAGATGAGTTTTCTTCTCATAATTTATCAACTTCTTTTCTTCTCTCACTAAAAACTTGCAAAGATGGCAACGAACCCCTTCTTTGGCTGAGTCGATAATAGTGAAGTCACTGATAGAAAGAAACTTGAACAAGTAAGTTTTATAGAAATTCCTTCATTACACAATATTTAAAGGTTTTGTACCTTTTTCTAATTTATTATTTATTCTTGTAAATGTTATCATAAATTATGATTCAAAAATAAAAAATGCATAATATTACCATAAAAATTTATAGTTATGTTTCGATTGAAATTGAAAATGCACATTTTTGTGACTCACTTTTTTTATGTATATTAGATTATGACAAAAATGTGCAATTTCATTTTTAAATCATTAATTATCGTAACTTTATTAAAAAATTATTGAATATTTATTACAAAAATAAATAATATAAACCAAAAATACATAATAAAGTGCATACGATAAGGTGTTCCCAAGTTACATATATTCTCAAAGGCATATTATTTGTATGTGCATGTGTGTGTCGAAATATATATATACTAGCGTATGCCCGTGCCTAAAGGCACGGTGTAAATAATTTTAAGATTAAAATGCAATTATAATTAATTTGAAATTTATAAAATTTGTGTCATTTTTTGATAAAGATACTGAAAAAATATATTGAAATATTTTTATTCTTAAAGAACTTAAAACAATTTTGCTTGTATTACACGCTCTACAAAACTCAAATAAAATAACAACTCTCCCTAATCTTAATGCAAATTAAGAAACAAACATATAAGATTTAAAGTTATATTGCATATCAAAATATAAAAGGCAGTAAAAAAAAGGTGTAAACATTGAATAAAAAACAGAAATAAAGTTATACTGTCATACACCAAAAGAGTAGGTTAAAACTTTACAAAAAGTGGGTTAAAGCTTTACAAAAGATGTATGCTTTACAAAAGATGTGTCACTAACATGTCATACACCAAAAATTATATTGTCATACACCAAAAATATGTGTGCTTTACAAAAGATGTGTCAATATCATGTCCTCAAATATGCGTTTGCCCAAACTTCCTCCTCATTACTTTCCAAAAAGTCTTTGTATCAACTTTTATGTATCTCCAATGAGGAATATGCAAAACAATCTGGTAATTTGTGGAAATAAAAAAAATATAGATTAGTACATTTATTGGAAATATACATGTCAAAATACTTTCAGATTGAAATTACCTTATTACATCCCCATCGAAGCAAGGTAGTCGTATTTCTCTTTTTAAGCTCCATAGATTTTTCGGTCCAATCCTACAAAAGTCCAAATTTCAAATTATTATTAAATTGAAATTTTTTAAAAAGTTATATAATCAACATAAATAAATCAATGTGGTTACCTTCTAAAAAACCGTCATTTAATCTGCATAGAATACTACAACAATACTTCAGGATAAACAAAATTTGTAGTAGAATCCAAATTATCTTTAGGGATGAGAATACTTATACGATCAAAGGATGTACATCTAGACAATGCCACATATAATTGCCCATGGCTAAACACTGGTATACGCAAATCAACCCCAACAAATTTCACAGATTGTCCTTGAGATTTATTAATGGTCAAGGCATATGCCAATCGGACTGGAAATTGACATCTTGTCATTTGGAAAGGCATTTCTGAAGAAGATGGTGTCAAAGATATCCTTGGTATAAATGCCAAATTGCCAAACTTTTCTCCAGTTAAAATTTGAGCTTCAATTATGCGAGTGCCGCACCTAGTAACCATCAATCTTGTACCATTACATAGTCCATCTTTCGGTGCAATGTTTCTCAACAATATTATAGGACAACCCACTTTCAACTCTAACTTAAAAGTTGGCAACCCCGGAGGATCCAATGAATTTAAATATTCATTAGGATATTTATTTGTAATGGTAGGATCAATTTCATTATCGTCAGACATTTTATCTGCTGCAAGATAAGTATATAATCTCCCTGGAAAGATATTCAACGCAGTAGTATTAATGTCACTGACATCATCGTTACGCGCAGACAGAATTGTGCGTTCAGTTAAAAATGTTGGGGTTGACGTCTCTATCATACTCAATTGTGGATAAACTGTAGAGAGTAATTCACTCAAATCTTGACATTTGTGTATTGTTGATGGAAGGTTAATGATTTCTTGAGGATTGGTCCCAATCTAAAAAAAAGTGAAATCAATAAAAAAGTAAGTGTAAACACAATTTATTAATTTAAAATAATCTATATAATACAGGTTAAAGTAGTGTTACCTCCATCAAGAAATTTGCAAAATTAGCATTTTCATGGCCTTCATGATTCAAGCGCATATTCAAATCCAAAGTCAAGATATATATATGCTTCCATAGAACAGAGTGTCTTAATGATGCATTCACAATTTGCTCACGAACTCCTTTGGGTATAACTGGTAAGATTTGTCGAAAGTCTCCTCCAAGAACAACAGTAATACCCCCAAATGGCTTTTCACTATCACAAATATCCCTCAATGTACGATCAACTGCCTCAACACAATGTCTATGTTGCATAGGAACTTCATCCCAAATTATGAGTTTTGTTTCTCTAAATAACTCAGCTTGTAATGATTGTTTGCTAAACCCACAAAGTGAATTTTCCAATACATCTAACGGAATGGAAAATGTTGAATGTGCAGTGCGACCTCCTACCAGTAACAGTGATGCAATTCCAGATGAAGCCACAGTAACAACGATATGCCCAAGGCTACGACATTTTAATGCAATCGTATTGTATAGAAATGTTTTCCCTGTTCCTGCACCCCCATTCAGAAAGAAAACAGTTCCTTTATTTTGAAAAACTGAAGAAGTGATTGTATTATAAGCATTCCGCTGTCCATTATTGAGACAATCAATAGTAATTTGTGGATCTGAATGTTGTGCCTCACTCTGCAGTTGTTGATGTTCAACTATCAATCGATTACCAACTACTGCACTCCAATTTGCAGTAGGTTGTGGCATGGGTGGGAAGTCAATTAAACTTTTGCCTGATTCATAAAGCATTTGATTCAAAAGATGGAGACCATAATCTTCAATTTGAGCCTCAGTTGGTTTAGAAATGACAAACAATGTACAAATCTTATGTGCAAGATCATCACATATATGCGTTGAAAATTGATTCCATAATGCACATGGATTTAGTGGAGAACACTGGGTGAGAATAATACTAAACAATCTCCTCAATTGATATCCAGTTTTTATGACTGCAGCCTCTTTCAAGCATTGTACCCATTCTTCATCATCTTCTAAAAGTCCCCTTGCAACACATGCTAATTTAAATGTATCATGCACAAAATTATCGACTGTGCGTAAAGATTGAAACGACTTTGGTCCTTTGACAACGGTTAGTAACAAACGTAGATAAAATCTTTCACCACAATTAGGGCTAGCAAAGTACATTCTACCAATTGCATATCCCCTTTCTCTTGATTTCCATCTCTTTTCTGACTTGAGCCAAACAAAATGTTGTGGAAATTCTTGATAAGTGAATGGACATTCATCTTCACTGGCAGCACAATATGCAAAGAAGCCAGTTAGAGTTGACATTTGTTGACCAGCTCTAGATTGAATCGTTTGTAATGACTCTTCTGGGTTAAAAACAACACGATGCATTCCAGGTAAATGAAGTGCCAATCGTACAACTGTTGGCATCTCTGCATGCAAAGGATGGCCAAATATTCGCCAAGCAGCTTCTGGAGGTCCAATATACCTTACATCGAGATATTGTTGAATCTCATTTATCATTCCTAACACCATCGTTGTACGATCATAACCCTTATAAATGTACTTATGTATATACTTGACACATCTCATTCCGGCACAAACTTCCACATTTATATGACAGTTGAAAAGTCTTGAAAGATATGCATTGTATGGTACGACATCCCTGTTATCAACTTCTTGCCCTCTCACAGTATGTACTTGACCATTATTGCGACGACGATAGATAGGGTATCCATCTTGATCCATAATTGTTGTTTCTGTGAAAGCTCGAGGGTATCTCTTAGTGCATCTACCATTTTCCATACATGGTGCTTGCGGATTTCGAGCACCACATGGTCCATGTACCATACAACATTTGATAGTTTCAAAAAGCATAGGATCATCTTTTGGGTCTGGAAATTCTGCACAGACCAATTTGTCTACTTGAGCACATGTCCGAATTTTGTCTGGACCCTTGAGAAATAAAAGTGCATGCATATGAGGGAGGCCTCGTTTTTGAAATTCAATTGTAAAAACATGTGCAACTTTATTTCCAAATACTTTATTTGTTTCTATCTCCTTCATCAAACATTTTCTCTTCAACTCAAAAACACGGGCAATTAAATCAGGACGATCAATAGGTTTTTGATATGGTAATAATGCTGAAGTAATTTCTGGCCAATTGGGATTTGCAGTCATGGTAAGGAAAATGTCTGGGTGTTGGTTGTATCGCGTGATAGCCATTGAATCTTGAAAGATTTCAAACATATGTCTAGGACTACCAGTAAATGAAGATGGCAAAACAAACCTTTGACCAATTTGTCCAGGTCGCACATAATCTGGATCCATATCTGACAACTCTTGGTAAAGCTCAGCCCGAAGTTTCCCTTGATTAAGCTTGTAGTATGTCAATCGATTTTGCTCAGTTGCAGCCCAAGCATCTACCAAAAACTCTTAAAATAGTTTTCCACCTCTCAAAATTGTTGAATACTCTATGGGTCGTTCAAACAAACGATAACTATAAAAATTCATTTGAGTAAGTCGATCAGTTGAAGGTCGATCATACTGAACATTCCACAATTTCAACTCAGGTTCCCATCCAAGCTCACCATATGGAAATAATAGAACATAATGTAATGGCAAGTATGCTGGGTGACATTCATTAATTTGCATCAACTCATTATTTCCTCGGAAATGTAAAATAATATCTCTCATTCCATTTACCTCTGTTCCATCACCTGGTATTACAATTGCAATCTCATCTGTAGTTGGTAGGTTATACCGACGTCGATCAGTTGTTGAACTGTAATGAAGATGAGCAGGTAGATTGTGTCCTGCTGAGTCTAATTGATATAAAATGGCATGAGCCTGGCGATATTTATCTACAAATGCATTGACTTGCAACAAACTATCCTGAATAGTTTTGAGAACATCGCTTCTCAAGTTAGGATTTCTACGATTACGAATTTCTAAAGCTGAATAAGGGTCATAGATATACAGCTGAGCATAACTCGCATCCTGCCCTGGTTGTGGTTGTAGTGATCCTGTTCGATGTCGCAATTCCCCATGAATTGTGAATGATGTAGGGCCCCTTCCACTGAGTACTCTAGGATCCAATGTAGCACCAAGACTTGTAAAAGCATTGGCTGCATTGTACACTCGAGTATAACTTCGAAAGGATTTTGATTGATCATTATTCCCATCATACAATGCCTGAAGTGGTGGAGGAGGTGTAATAAGTAAAGGTAGCCTAATCTTTCCTTCCAAACAGCAAGTTCCGAATAAGGGACGCTTTATAGATGATTTTGTCAATTTTTCATCCATCCAATGTAAGGCTGAACAATAAGGACACAATACATCCATCTTGCCAAGATAATGGCGGCAAGAATCTTTGTGTGCCCGGGCGTCAATTGATATACTCGTAGGCAAATCTTCTAATTCATCATCAGTACATAGATCTTGTTGAAGAAATCGATTTATAGGAGTAGACCTACGAATATTTGTGTATAAATAAGATTTTGTAAAACAAAACGGTATGAGTAAAAGTATGTATTTCAAGATTAGACACAGTAGTTTACCGATTCCTTTGTGAATTTGAAGATGTGCTTGGCATAGAAAACGAACATGTAGAATGATGGGTAACCATTTTTCGTTTTTGTGCCGACTGAGAATCTTCAGTTATTGTTTCCCACTCCAAGTGAGTGCGATCGCGACGAATTGGTGTTAAAGAATGTTGTCTTAGTTGAACACATTCTTCTAATTCCTCTTGCTCTCGTTGCAAGCATTGAAATTCAATTTTTTCACGCTTTCGCCGTGCCCGTTGGGCCAATGCAGCTTTTGATATTACATTTTCATTTTGTGCCTAAAAAGAAAATATTTTATCATTGAAGCAAAAAATGTGAATATTTTGTGCTTAAAATGAAACTATCTTATTATTTCTTCCCTTTCTCTTAATTTTGTTTTCTATTTTATTTGTTTTATACCTTTAATAGTGTTATCTTTATTTATTTTTTTCTTATTTCTTCCCTTTCTATCTTCTTATTTCTTCCCTTTCCCTTTCCCTATCCCTTTCCCTTCCCTTTCCATTTTAATCTTAATTTTGTTTTCTATTTTATTTGTTTTATACCTTTAATAGTGTTATCATTTCTTTATATATTTTTTCTTTATTTCTTCGTATCTTTTTTCCTATTTTCTTTATATAAGTAGCAACTTATGGATGGTACATTATAAATGCACATGTATCCATGCAAAATAAGAATAAATAAATTTGAAAAACACATACAAATAATAGCAAGTTACAGGAAAACATATTACAATCATTCTACAAAAACAACATAATACAATAAATTCATTTTATACACTCATATATTTTAACTATTCAAAATTTTGATTAGTTTTGCATCATATTTTTAAAAAAGAATATATACCACTTGACATGCATTTGTCATTCTTTTGCCGGAAGGAGCCATCTTTTCTTTTCCTTTAGACATTGGGTTGACCTTTTCTTTATCTTTTGCCTAACAAATATAAATAAAATATTGAAAAGAATAAAAAAATCTTATATAAATAAAATACATACATTGTTTGACTTGATTTTGTACTTACCGCACGAACACGGATAACATTAAGGTCGTGCTCATCACGGATGACTACACCAACATTTCTACATGGAGTTGTAGGAGGAGGCCTACAGAAATAGATTGTGAACAAATTAAAATCTATATAATAAAGTGGTAATAGTAAGAGTAAAAAATTCAAGATTGTCTTGGGTAAAAAATTCTTTTTCTTTTTACCAGTTTGGTGTTAAAGAAGGTTGTCTTGGGTTAATACATTCTTTTAATCTTTCTCTTTCTCGTTCTCGTCGCAGGCGTTGTCCCAATTGGTATGCAGAACATGGCTTTTGATTTTTTTCACGTTCTCGCCGTGCACGTTGGGCCAATGCAGCTTTTGATAACACATTATCATTGTGTGCCTAAAATGAGAATATTATATAAGAAGGTGCATAAAATGTGAAGATTAACTAACTTGCTTCCCTTTCATCATGTATTTTTTCTTCCTTTTAACTAACTTTTCCTCTTCACTCAGTTAAGTTGTTAGTCATATAAGAACCAATGCATGCATTTATGAAATTTAAAAAGGAAGGGAAAAATAATTTGAAAACACATTAAGTATACAAAACTGCAAACTCACTATGCACGCACTTATTGGTTTTAAGACACTACCCATCTCTTTACAAAATGTACGTTGAAAAGGTAAATATTAGATCATTGGGTACGTAAAATGTAAATATTAGCGTGTAATGTCTTGTTGTTTCTGTTATATTAAAATGCATTTTTTTCTTTTTCTTCTTTCCTTAAGAATTTCTTATAAGAAAAATAAAAATTAAAAAAAAATTATATTATGTAGTTTCCTTTTCATCACATATTTGTTCTTTCTTCTTATTTTCCTTTTTTGTTTTCTTTTATTATATTTTTATTATGCTATGTTGTAGATGCAACATATTGTACAAATGTAACATATTTTTATCATACAAATAGACAAACATATTAAAAATTCAAATTAATGTTCATACAAATGCATTAGCATGTTGTACAAATGCTTACTTTAACATGCTTCAGAAAAACATTTCACATTCAATAAAAAGAATTGAATAAATTTTTGAAAAAGAAACTTTTGAAAAATGTACATAAAAAATAGTATATGACACTACGCAATTCCTAAAAAAATCTATATAATATTCGAAAAAGAAACTTTTAAAAATTGTTGAGAAACCATACCATGGGATGTGCATTTTCCTTTCCTTTGCCATAAGGAATAGCTTTTTTTATTTCTTTTAATATTACTTTGTCTTTTTCCTTTG
Organism: Camellia oleifera; assembly: GCA_022316695.1. NCBI lineage: Eukaryota > Viridiplantae > Streptophyta > Magnoliopsida > Ericales > Theaceae > Camellia > Camellia oleifera. The sequence continues at coordinate 48,630,651 of CM039306.1, forward strand.
CCTTTGCCTGTAAAAAATAAGTAGAATATATTTATAAATTATTTTTAAAATGATAAGAAAATATATGTCCAATGTTCAAGTGACTTTTAGTCTTACCTCATGAATGTGAATAGCATTAAGGTCACGTTCATCGCGAATAACAATATTAACATTTCTTTCTTGAAGAAATCGAACCTATACATACAAAAACTTTAGAGTGATAAATAAAACTTTATACACATAAATAAAAAAATTAGTAAAGGGAGGAGATATTACGGTTCGGTGTAAGTCCCCATCCACCTATAAAGTATGAGGAAAAAAAATAATTAGAATAGTGATATTGTCCATAACTGTTGTACTTAAATTTATAAGAGAGGTACTTAAATTTATATGAAGAGAAAAAAGAAGAAAAAAAACTTACTTGACCAAAAATAGTGATATCGTTCATAACTGTTGCACTTCAACCTAAAAATTTTAGACACAAAGAAACAAAAAATTAGCAATAATAAAAGCTAACATGGATTTTATTGGCAATGAAATGTTATTTCCAAATATGTTGCTACCAAATCGAATAATAAAATTCAAAATTTTATTTAAATAAATAATTGCCATGAATAGAAAATACTTAACGGGTTACAATCAAGAGGAAAAGAAATAAATAAAAATATAAACTTCTTAGAAAAAGAAGAAGGTCAACAGATACCAGAGGCACGTGCCTTCTCTATTTAGAATGGTACAATTTTTTTTTAATAACAAAATGTTAAATACATTTGTTTGGGTTAAGTACTCGGTGAATTTGATTCAAAACAAAAATCCTTATGTTAAATACTTGTGTTAAGTTAAATACTTGGCATTTTAATACATTTTTTTTTTCATAAAGACAACTAAAGTAATACACACACACATAAGGATTGACCAGAATTATATTCCCTTAAAAAGGTGCCAAAAAAAAAAAAAAACATAGAATGTTAAATGAAAAATAGAATATTACATATTCTATGTTGTGTTCATGAAGACAACATAGAATATTATATTCCCTTAAAAAGGTGCAAAAAAAAAAAAAAAAAAAAACAAAAAAAAAAAAACAAAAACAAAAACAAAAACTCTCTATAACATATTACACATAAATGTTAAAATGCCAAGTCTTTCAAATTTTTCTTTTAATTAGGAACTCTAGATATTCACAAAAAAAATTAAATGAAAAATATTTATCATCTATACATTAGAATTACACAGCAAATAAATATTACATTTGAATGGTACAACTAAATAAATATATTACACAGTAAATAAAATGTTAAATAAATTTTTCTGAGTGTGAGTTTAATTTTTTTGTTGCAGGAAGATCAACTAAATAAATCACCCTTACTTTCTTTTTAAATAGCTCCAAACAAACAGTTCCTTGCCATAATAACCTTTCTCTCTCTCTCTCTCTCTCTCCCTACATTCTTTGAGAAACCCATAATCAACCTCACATTTTCTGAGTCAACCCAGCATTTAGAATAGATGTTTTTTAACAATCACATTAAAATGATAAATTAAAACTCGAGCACAATAATTGTCCAAATTTGAACTTTTCTCTTTCTTAACTGACTTCAATTTTACAGAGATGAAATTAAAACCAAAATTAAAACCCATTAAAATCATAAATATTTTGAAGTTCACCATTTATGACTTGGAAAGTCCAAACATAAATTTATGCAAAAAAAAAAATTTACCACATAAGAAAGCCATTTTATAAGCAATAAAGTAATACACACATATGCATTGACCAGAATTTTTGAAATGCAACATAGAATATTATACTCCCTTAAAAAGGTGGGAAAAAAAAAAGGAACATAAAACTCTCTTGCCATATTACACATAAATGTTAAAATGCCAAGTCTTTCAAAAAAAAAAATTAAATGAAAAAAAACAGTCCCTTTCTTTTTAATAAAGTAATACACACATATGCATTGACCATAATTTTTGAAATGCAACATAGAATATTATACTCCCTTAAAAAGGTGGGGAAAAAAAAAGGAACATAAACTCTCTTGCCATATTACACATAAATGTTAAAATGCCAAGTCTTTCAAAAAAAAAAATTAAATAAAAAAAAACAGTCCCTTTCTTTTTAGAATGGTACAATTTTTTTTTTTTTTTTACATTTGAATGGTACAATTTTTTATTTTTTTTTATAACAAAATGTTAAATACTTGGTGAAGTCAAATACTTGTAGGATATCTATAACGGATTATGTTAAATACTTGTGTTAAGTTAAATACTTGGAAGTTTAATACATTTTTTTTTCATGAACACAACTAAAGCAATACACACATATATACATTGATCAATTTTTTTTGAAATACAACATAGAATACTATACTCCCTTAAAACGGTGCCAAAAAAAAAAACATAAACTCTCTTGCCATATTACACATAAATGTTAAAATGCCAAGTCTTTCAAATTTTTTTTTTAATTAGGAACTCTAGATATTCAAAAAAAAAAAAATAAAATGCAAAAAACAGTTCCTTTCTTTTTATAATCACACAACAAATATACTACATTTGAATGGTACAAATTTTGTTACAAAATGTTAAATAGATTTTTAATATATTGTGATATTCTACATTTTTAATATACTACATTTTTTTATAACAAAATGTTAAATACATTTTTGTGGGTTAAGTTAATTATGTTAAATGCTTGTGTTAAGTTAAATACTTGTAAGTTTAATACATTTTTTTTCCATGAAGATAACTAAAGTAATACACACATATATACATTGACCAGAATTTAATAAAATACAACATAGAATACTATACTCCCTTAAAAAGGTGCCAAAAAAAAAAAAAAATGGTGATGAGAGACATTTCCTCAATGTTTAATAATTCTGAGAGAAATTTGTTTCACAATAATTCTGCTTAATGTTTAATCAAAATTGACAGAAATTTGGTTCACATAATGTTTTTTAATTCTTTGATGAAATTTAGTTCAAATAATTGACAATAATTGACAGACCAACTATTATACACAGTTGACAGTAAACACAATGTGTATTAACCTTTTTTTTTTTTTTTTTTTGAACACCAAACCAATTTCTGCTTAATGTTTTTTTTGATTAAAAAAGTTGAAAATAATTTTGATTAAAAATTGACAGAAATTTGGTGATGAGAGACACATTTCCTCAATGTTTAATAGTTCTGAGAGAAATTTGGTTCACAATAATTCTGCTCAATGTTTAATCAAAATTGACAGAAGGCACGATGTAAATAATTTTAAGATTAAAATGCAGTTATAAAAGATATATTTTAAAAAAAAAATTTCTTAAAGAACTTGTAACATTTTTGCTTGTATTACATGCTCTACAAAACTCAAATAAAATAACAACTCTCCCTAATTTATATATTAAAAATTTAGCAAAATCAACAACCCGCCACCAAGCTAAGATATGCATATGCATATATATGATCAATTACATGCCCAAGATGACTACTAAAATGGAGCATATTCAGTTGACAAAGGACTTGAAAAAGTGAAAAAGGAAAAATTACAAACTATTTAAGTCTAATAATAATAAGTTTGGGTTCAACTGTTTGATAATAAGTTTGGGTTCAAAATATATTATTATTAAGTTTGAGCATACAGTTGAACCCAAAATCATTAAACAAAATATAGAAACCGAAATATTTATCATCTGAAATCATACCAAGTCTCTGAAATTTTTCTTTTAATTAGGAACTCTAGATATTAAAAAAAATTATGAAAAATATTTATCATCTGTACAACACAGAGCACTAAAATATTTATAAAAAAATATTCAAAAAAAATTGATAAAAATATTTATCATCTGTACAAAAAAAAAAAAAAAAAAAAAAAAACATAAACTTTCTTGCCATATTACACATAAATGCTAAAATGCCAAGTCTTTCAAATTTTTCTTTTAATTAGGAACTGTAGATATTCAAAAAAAAATTAAATAAAAAAAAAACAGTCTCTTTCTTTTTAGAATCACACAACAAATATACTACGTTTGAATGGTACAATTTTTGTGTAAAGGTATATCATGGTGATGTCTCTCTCTATATCTTGCATACATGTGTGACCTATTAAATGAAATGTTCTTTCATTAAAAGGGTGACTAAATCATGGTTGATTGCATCTATTTTTGAAAAACAAAATTGAGCATGTAGAGTTCTTAAACTGAGCATTCCAGTGATTAGTGATGCGCTTGATGGTTTAGTAAGTTGAATAGAAATGAATAATGCCAGAGGATTTGAAAAAGTGAAAGAGGAAAAATTACAAACTATTTAAGTCTAAGTCTAAGTCTAAACAATTGAAGTTGATAAGACAAAAAAATCCAAGACACTCATGTGAATCAAAATTTCAGAACACACAGATTCACATGATTTATGTAGATCATCTGTTTTTTTAAGAGCACTGAATTTCATTTTAAATAACAAACATAAAAAAATCCAAATTTTAAATACTGAATTTCTACACAAACAAACAAACAAAAGCTTATTAAGTCTAAAAAATTGCAAACAAACAAACCAAAATACGAACACATAATAAATTATACGAAAACATAATAAATTATAAACACATAAACAGAAAAATAGGAACACCGTTTTTTTTTTTAAACACACACACGCACACAAATTAAGTAAACAAACAAACCAAATTTTTTAAAATTGAATTTATGCACAATTTGTACATACAGAATCTTTTTATATAATACACCTAATATTTTCTTAGTTGATGATTCAAAATAATAATATTATTATTATTATCAAACAGTTGAACCCAAACTTATTCAAAGGAATAATAATAATAATTCTTCCCATAATACCATAATCAAAGGAATATTCCATGTAGCTTTTTATTAAGTGCTCTATGTTTTCCCCTCTTTCCGATGTGAAACAAAGTCCCAAACTTATTTTATGCTTTCCAAAGAAAAACATTTAAGGTTTTGAAAACACTCAAAAATAAACTATAAATTTGAAAATCCATTTTGAAAATTCCCTAACAGGAAGTATCTTCTAATTTGAAAACAGAAAAAGAAAAATTAAAGGAAGTGAAAAAATATTGATTACTGGATTACTGGATTTTTGAGTGTTTATGATTACTGGATTCTTATGTTTATGATTACTGAAGTATCACTAAATGTATGATCCAAAATACAACACCAAATAGTTTGAATGTCAAAACTTACCATTAATGTAGTTAGCAAACACATGAAACTAAACACAGCATAAAACCTATTTCATTAATCCCTGAAAACTATTTCATAGAAACCTATTTCAAAACCAAAATATAGAGCCGCAAACATACAAACCGAAATCATACAAATCCGAAATCAAAATACATAAACAGAAATACATAGAAATACATAAATACCAAAATACAGAGATTCGAAAACTTATTTCAAACCGAAAGAGGGATTAGTAACTTTGGAATATCAAAATACATAATCCCTCAAACTTATTTTGATATTTATATTTATTAGTGAATAAAGATCAAATACACCCATATTGTAATAAAGATCAAATCACATGGTGCATTGTAGCTAAGGGGCTGGGTTCCTCATCATGTTTATTACCTACATGATTCTCTCGGTAAATTAACAAATCTTGGGAAATTAACAAATCATAAAACACATTAATGATTATTTTTTCTCTCTCTCAATTTACATAATTTTTTTTAGACTATTTTAAAAAGATAATTAAAAGTCATCTTTTAACTTTTAATGTATTTTGAATCATATAATCTCTCACATTTTTTCAACATATTTTTTCAAAAACAACATAAAAATAAAAAATAAAAAATAAAAATCTAACTTTTAATCATCTTCTGGAAAGAACTCTTTATTACTTGATTAAGAACTTTCCATAAATATTGTCAAATGTCATTTTGAAACCACTGAATAATTACCAACAAACTTACCCTTAGATTTCACATCAAATTAAGGGCCTTTGGGTTTTTCAAGCTCACTAAAAGAGTTGTCCTCCAACTTCTGAATCTTCTGGATGGTGAATATCAAAGTGAAAGGAAAGCATTTGAGTAACCAAAAAAAGGAAAAGCAAAGCAAAAACTTACCACTATTTATAGTAACAAAAATAAGCAGGTGTAGTGCTGGATAAATCTGACATACTTATTTCACTAATCCCTCAAACTTATTTCAAAATACATAAATATCAAAACCGAAATCATACAAACCCATTTCAAAATCAAAATTAAAACTGAAACCATGTCATTGGTATTTATGGTGGATTGATCAGCCAAAATTCTGCATAATTCATATGCAGAATTCTTGCCGAAATCATATGTAGAATGCATATGCAGAATTCTTTACTCAATAGCAAAGCAATATATATCAGTTGGCTCAATATGAAAGCAAAAGCCAAACGTTACCAAAGTAATAACAAAAGAAAAACAATAAGAACCAAAGTAATAAACTAACCGAGCAGCCGACCAGGATGTCGAGCAGCCGAAGTGAATAGCCGAGCAGCCAAAGTGATGAAGGCAAAAGCTCTGATGAAGGCAAAAGCTGAGTGAGGAAAGAAAAAATTCAAGAAGAAGAAATATCATGTTTTCAATATGAAAATTCAAGAAGAAAAATTCAAGAAGAATACTAAAGTCATGTTTTAAATAACTCTATTGAACCCAGCAATATCATGTTTTCAAATAGCATGTTTTCAACACTAAATAATATCATGTTTTCAAAACTCTATTAAAGTCATGTTTTCAAATATCATGTTTTCAATACTGAATTGGCTCAAATATCATGTTATTGAAATTCTGAAATTAACATGAGATAACACATGAGTTATTGAAATCCTGAAATTAACATGAGTTATTAACCTGATTTATTAATTGTCCATGAGTTATTAACATGAGTTATTTAACAGGAAATCAACACCTTACACACCATGTATCGAGCAACAATTGTATTTATACCCTTAAAGCTAATTATAACCGCCATGAGACCATGAGTTATTTAACAGGAAATCAACAGGAAATTCAGTGAATATTTAAACATGAGACCATGTTATCTTGAAGAGAAAAATCTACAGATGATGGTTAGTTTGTTACAAAAGAGCTTTTGGTGCTTTTTACTTACCAAGCCAAACAATCACCATTTTCCAGTTTGGAAAAAGAGCTTTTTGTTGACAGAAATTTTGAACTTTTGTGGCTTGGTAAGTAAAAGAATGGTGACAGAATTTCAAAAACCAAAAAAAATGACAGAACATAACAGGAGAATGGAAAAAGAGCTCTCTCTCTCTTTCTCTCTTCTTTTGTGGTTGTTCAGGGGACCAGGAGAATTTGAGCAAAGCTCACACTTCAATGATTGTTATATTATATTGTAATGGAAACACAGATTTTAACACAATTGAAACACAGATTTTAACACAAAATTGTTATATATAAAATTGACTGAGAATTTCATGACTATGATTGTGTTAAGATTTTCAAATTTACAGAATGATTGTTAAGATATTAACACAATGATTGTGTTCCATTGTGTTCAAATTGTTATTGTTTTACTTGATGACTACAGGAAGTCAAAAATGAAAATTAAAGAATTTCATGACTACAGGAAGCCAAAATTTCAGAATTTTAGAATTTCAGATTTTGTGATTTCAGAATTTGATCTCAGAATTTGATTTTGTGTTCCATTGTGATTTCAAAATTAAAGAAGTCAAATTGTTATATATAACACTATGCGTTCCATTGTGATTTTGTGTTCCATTGTGATTTTAGCATGAGTTATTAACACTTTTAACAAAACAGTCAACCTGTAAAAAAAAACAGGAGCCGAAGTGAAAAATAGGAAACAGGAAACGGTGTAAGCTCTGAGAGTGGAATGGTGCGAAAGTGATAAACTAACCCAGCAGCCGAAGTGATGTCGAGCCGGAGTGAACAACGGTGAGAGTGGAACGGTGTAAGCTCTGATGAAGGCTCTGTGTAAGCTCTGATGAAGACTCTAATGAAGGCTGTGATGAAGGCTGTGATGAATGCAAAAGCTGAGATTTTCAAAAAAAATCAAGAAGAAGAACGGAGAGGAAGAGAGAGATAGAGAGGGTAGGCAGAGAAATAGAGAGGGAAGGTGGGTAGACAGAGGGTAGATGGGGAGGCAAATCATTTGTGATGGGAAGACAGGTTAGATACAGAGGTTAGATACTGAGAGAGAAGAGTGGAGAAACAGCCATGTTGGGCGGGAAATGTGTAGATATTAGAATTGATCTGAGCCGTGGAGAGATATTAGAATTGATCTCAACCATTCAAAGCAAATGTGTCTCTTATACATTTGGGACATTTTCAAAAACAGTCCTCCCTTATTATATAGATATATATATAGGAGGAGGATTTCCTCCGATGGGATTGTTTGGGTTGTGGGGTCCACCATAGGTCCCGTTTCGACGATCCGAACGATTCATTTTGTCACGCACTTTATGCATTTCATCTACGCACAAAATTAGGTCGATCTAATAGCTGCAACTTGTTCAATTTATTTTTTTATCATCAAAAAAATATATGGTTTATTTTTTAAAAACACTATTGTCATCCTTTTTTTTAATGAAAAACATTGTAAATTGAATAAGTTACAGTTATCAAATCGATCTAATTTTTTTTTGGATGAAATGCACGAAGTATGCAACAAAATAAACTATTCTAATCATCGAAACAAAGCCTATGGTGGGCCTCACGAACCCAAATAACTCCCTCCAGTCTAGATATATATATATATATATATATTTGTGTTACAATATCTAAGAGAGGGAAAGTGAATATTATATTAAATAATTATATAACAATGTATACAAGACTCCTTTATATAGTAGGAGAGAAACCTAAGAATGGTAATTCTAAGTATGGTAATGAATATAATTTGGTATGTATGATAGATAGAATATATAGTTATTATATTTAACACCCCCTCTCAAACTCAAGTTGCCTCTCAAACTCAAGTAGGGATACCAACTTGAGTTTGGAGAGAGAAAGTAAAACATGAAATAAAACTAAAAAATAAAATAAAATATGGATAGATCTGCAGCAAATAGATTCCAAAGTCCAAATGGGTGCACAAGGGTGCTTGAGATAGATTAGAGGCCAGAGCTAATGGTAGGAGACAGTTTATGGTTATACTGAACTGTTGTAGAAACTGGTCAAAACTAATGTCGAGACAGTTTAAGGTTCCATGGGACCATTGTAGGAACTGACCGGAATCAATGTCGGAACAGTTTACGGGGTTATGTAGGACCATTGTAGGAATAGATTGGAATCAATGTCGAGACAGTTTAAGGGGTCATGCCAGACCGTTGTAGAGACTTGACATTGAACCGACAAGCGTGTCACACACATAACTTATGATGTGGTGTTGAATGATGATGGCAACAAATGATTGAATGCGTCAGGAGGCAGCTTATAAGAAAATGTGCTAGGGGGTGGCTTGGATGGTGCGCCAGACGAAGCGGCTTGGGTTGTACGTCAGAAGGGACAACTTAGGTGATTCACATGGTATATCACTATGCTTACCATGATATAGGCATAATACCCCCTTCAAACTCAAATAGGTGTGAAGATAGAAACTTATTTGAGATTGAAACAAAGGGAAAGGCAAAGTGGAGTAAAAACACAAAAAAAAAAAGAAAAAAGAAAAAAAAAGGATTGCGAGTAAAAACAATAAATCTGATAGAGATATTTAGCATGGGAATGAACCAGTAGACAGAGAAAGAGATCACCACGAAGTGATACTGAAAGGAAAATATGACAGTGGCATCGGTTGAGGTCCGGCGGGTAGCCAAGGCAAGGCTGCCATCTGCCGGTAAAGCGAAATTATTATGTACTTACCCTAGCTCTGATATCATGTTACAATATTTAAGAGAGAGAGAATAAGAATATTATATTGAATAATTATGTAACAATGTATACAATTTGGTATGTATGTTAATCCTAAGTATGATAATGAATATAATATGGTATGTATGATAGATAGAATATATAGTTACTATATTTAACAATTTGGATTTTCTAAACTAAGTGTCTTAAGGACACTTATTAATTAAGAAATTCAAAATGATTGAGGCCTATAAAATTATCGTTTTAGGATCAATCTATACAAGGCGTTTGTAATTATACCTGTTACCAACATAATAATGACACATGTAATTTATAATGGTAATTATTGTTGCATTACTCAATTCTCTATGATATTGAAGTAGTTTGTTCCCACCCCATGCAAGAAAATCTTTTATTTTTTATTTAATTTTAGGAGTTATGAGAAATCAATGAAAATATGTATTTATTTTAATTTTTTGTGCGTAACATTATTCAATGACACCACAATTGCAAATGAGTTAGTGTGGGGACATAATTTTTGAATGACAACACGTGGCCGAGGTGACACCGAAGTGTCAGCCGAGGTCTCACGTGTCCTGGTCATGATGCCGAGATGATCTCGGCTAGGTCGAGGTTATTTGCGAGAATACCGAAATTCGAGATAAGCGGATAAGGGACAAGAGTCTTAAAATGGGAGAAAACTTCAGTTTGGATAAAGATAAGACTCTTAGAGAGTTTATCCTAATCCTACTGGGAGTCCAAGTTAGCAGTAATCCTAAGTCCATTAGAGCTAGGCTTCTATTTGAGACTAGGATTATGTTGGCTATAAAAGGGAGGCACCCCCATGGGTCTAAGGTATGGCTTTTGATATTCTGTCTAGTGAGTTAAGCACTATTGGTTATCTTTGAGAGATATGGAGTACTGACTTGATCGTCGGAGTACCCCCGGGTGGACGAGCCACCGCCGGAGACTCTTCTTTCTGTTGCAGGTCAGACATGTGCCATCTATTCTACCGGTGTTCTCCAGTTGAGTACTAAGTTGGCAATGTGGTCGGAAATTGACACACACAATTTGGCGCCGTCTGTGGGAATGAAAGGAGAATAGATGGCCAACGACGGACAGAAAGAGAAGGTTGGGGACGACACCCTTACTGAGAGTGGGAAACATATTGACGTTGGTGTCGAAGAAGGAAACTACCACGAAGAAACTCATGATAAGAATCACGGAGAAGAGGACATCGGCCAGGAGGGTGACGTGCCGAAGAAATCAAACCGAAGCGAGTGTTATAACGAGAACGACCTCCAGGTATGGAAAGAAAGATGCTTCCGAAGGGACGACGAGATAAAGGGAATGGCGAACAAATTGGCAGACTTGTAAACGGTTGTCAATTTCATGATACAAAACAATGTTATGTAGCCACCGTTCCCGTCACAAGATACGCCGACTCCAATAGCCAAGAAAGATGCCCAGGTAGGGGGGCAGAAGACAACTCCTATGACTCCTCAGCACGATAGGACCAAGGAACATTCTCACCAGCCTTCAAGGGAGGTCGGACGAGGAGAATCCAGAAAGGGACATTCACAGAGGACACATCACACCAAGGAAGCTGGCTCCAAAGAACATCGGCATGTTCAGGGGAAGGAACTTTGTTTCGACGCGACCAATTGAGGGAGGTCCAAAAAGACTCGCAATGACACAAGAAGTAGTGCACCAAAGAGGCTAAAATCCGGAGATAGCCGAGCTCCTGGACGAACCACGGAGGATCTGAGGGATTACCTCCAGAGAAAGCGACAAGATGCCGAGGTGACCTCGCCTGTCAAGCCGAGGACACCGTTCTCGATAGAATTGGACAAATTTAAGGCCCCAAAAAGGTTCAGTATGCCAAGGTTCCAGATATACGACGGTAAGTCAGACTCGAACTTTCACGTCGGCTTGTACCTGAACTCGATGGCATTGTACACCGAGAACGAGCCGTTGCTCTGCAAGGTGTTGTAGACGCGCCCCTTTGGGGCCTCGCTCTACAGTTCGGACTCCCCTATTTTTTTTGTTGCGGTTCGTAATCTGAACCAAAGAGTCCAACTCTGGCAAATCGTTTGAGAAAACATATTTTTGAAAAGTAGTGCCAAACATGGACTGCTTTGCCAGATACAGAGTCGCCACCTAAATATTTTTAAAATGGGAAATTTAGGAAACCTTGACTCGGTGCCGAAGGCCACGTGTCCGTCATCACCAAAGTTGTCTTGGCTCGGGAGCTTGGGTATGATCGGGGAAGGTCAGCTATGAGCACCCCCTTTCGCCTGGTCCGAAGACCGGCCTCTACTAACCGTGATATCCGATTTTGAAAACATTACGCGTTCTTATTCCAGTTATTAGCCTAGAATTACTATGTTATGCGTGCAGCAAACAAGTATAGACTAGATTGCCTAATTCGGAAATAAACATTCCATATCCGTTCGTTTCGAAAATGCTTTGGATTTGCTACTCGCAAGTAGGCTAAAACACGGATTTCAATGAGTTTTCCAACTCAAGCAATCCAACCTCCACCCACAGGCATTCAAACAGTTTATCTCATATAAGCATTTAGCCTCATGGTAATCATGCTGTTATGGCAACATTCACACGCATGCGATATGCTAAAGCGTAAAAACTCACCTAGTACTCCAAGCCAAAACAGAAGCTCATTAGAAGTCCATGCATGGACCTAAGCATACTGAAATGTCTAATGCAACACATGCAAAGATGTAATCTAGGCAGGCTCGGCTATCCTAAACATGGCATGTGGGATGCTACAGATAACACGTATTCAATTTGGAATTGAAATACAATGCAGTTTGTATGATGCACCGAGCCCGATACATGTCAACAAATGCATGGATGCACGCATGCATTGCATAAGGTATGCTAATTTTAAATATGCCCTAATCTACCATCATAAGCAGGTAAATAAAAGGGAAGAAAGAAATGGGGGTTGGAAGACATACACACACTCACCCACACTTATTACAAATATGCCCTCACACAGAGGGACCAAAATAATAATACAAATAATTAACTACGCAAGCTAATTAAATATTACAAATTAATTAAATTAACAAATTAATTAATCTAAGAAAACAGTAGACCGCCTCGGGGCGAGGACTCAATGCACGCGTGCTCGGATTCCGCTCGGAATTGCACTGCCATGCCTAGCCTGCCTCTGTTTTCCCTGCTTTGTTCCTCTAAAAACTGCCGAAGTCTCAAGGATGCTTCTCTGGACACTGGAGAATCCCACCGACTAGAGGAAATGACCATCGGCACTAGGGTGTGTCCCATCGGCACAAAATTCATCCATCGGCTGATAATTGATTGCCGGTCGGCACTAAACATTGTTGGCCGGCAATGAATTCCTGCAGAACCTGCAACTCACAGCAGCAGAGGGCAAAACTTGCATGGCAGCTCAATTCAAGCAATGTATGCACCAAACACATTCCTTATCATGTTTGTGACTCAAAGGAGGATGTGCCTTGATCCTCGAGCCACCAATCACACATTTTCATGCATGATGGTCCAAAGAACCAAGTTGTGCACTTTTATGTCAAATGCATGCAAACCAAACAAACAAAACAAGGCCCAATTCCTATCACCAAGTCAAGGAACAAGGCATGTATGCAAGGTGCAATGCAACCTAAGCATGTTAGCTAATATGCAACATGATCATGGCAAGACACTTATGTAAGCATGCAAGCAAACATGAGGCAATGCAAACCAAGCAAATGATGGTTTTAAACATGATCTAGGCAACTCTAAATAGGCCTAAAATCAGTGGCCAAAATGCCCCAAAAATGAAAGCCAACACACACACACACATGCATATGTTAAGACGTAACACTTAGGCACTAAGTAAGCAACCCTCAAGCGCACTTGAAAGGGGATACCATGGACACTTAGCATGCATCATAAGCTCTGAAAATCATGTAAAACATGGTGCCAAACCAAGCAACAAAGCAAACTAATCATGCTACAATGGCCCAAGCATTCAAGGCTCACCAAAGAGGTAATGGACTACACTTAACACAACCATACATGGCAATACTTAAGCAACTAAAATCAGAGTTTTAGCACATAAAACTAAGCCCAAAAGGCCACCTAGATGGCATCTAAATGACATGAATCCAAAGGCATGCACAATGGTCAAAACAAAGGGCATACAACACATGCTCTCAAAGCAATAAAGAGGCGACTTAGGCAAGCATATGGGCATGCCAAAGGGACTGAAATTACACGTTGGATGGTTCCAAACCACCAAAATGATGCAAGCAACACATGCTACACATTCACATACTTGAGGCATACAAGCCCGGCAAGCCACAAATGCAAAGGAGCTATACTAAACATGCCAAAATCGACCCAAACAACTATGGACAGACCTAAAGCATGGAAAAATAAGCACAAAACATTCATAAGTCTAAGCCTAAATCATGCTCGAACAAAGGCTAACGACCTAAGACATGTTAAGGGAATTACAAGGCATTACATGGCAACTACACTAAGCATTAATAGAGCACCAAAACCAACATACAACATGATTATATTATGGCATAATAAGCATGAAATGCAGCCTAGACATGATCAACACACACTTGAACATAAGGCTCCTTAAGAGACCAAAAATGGTCCCTTTCAAGGACAACAAGGAGAGGGGGTGGCCCTCCCCTTTTGGAGACTTCAAGGCACCATCTCCACCACTGAAATCCCTCAAGATTTCAGTGGTGAAGAGGCCCAAACACCAAAGTCTCGAAACTTGCACAAAATGGCACAAAATGAGGCCTTTCAAGGCCTAAGGGTGGCCAAACACACCCAAACCACAAAACACTCTTAACAAACAATTAAGAGGGCTTAAAAATAGAACTTTTTTGTATTAAACACTAAGCTTAAAAACAATTCTAAGATAGGCAAAAATACAAAGCAAAAATGGGGTAAAAATGACTAGTTTCTCACCCTTGAAGAACTTCTTCACAAGTGTTGATGTTGTTGCTTCCTTGGGCTCAAATCCAGTCAAAAACCTCAAGAACAAGCTCTTGGAACCTCAGAAACCAAGGAAAGGTGAAAGACTAGGTGCTTGTGTGCAATAATATGAACAAATGCACCTAGAACACTTAAGAGAGAAAGGTATAGAGATATGATATGTATCTATCCTAGACCTAAAACCAGAGCTTTCTCTGAGTTGTTTTCTCTCCAAAAAGCCAACCCTAAAGCCAAGGGGGGAGGCCTCCTCTTATAGAAGAGGCAATCTTGTAAGCTTAGTCACTAAGCAAAACAAGAAGTGCATCCCTCCATACACGTGTATGGAGGGGAAGCCAAAGCCATACAGCTGTCTGAAAATATCTCCAAAAGCAGCTGAACAGTAGCCGGCTGGGCAAAAATGTCATTTTGACAAAATTGAGTGCCGGCCGGCAACAAAGATTGCCGACCGGCAATATACATTGCCGGTGGCAACAAAAACCAGCCGGTGGCCTCTAGCTAGTGCCGGTGGTGTGTGGGGATGTCTCACAAGGCATCCCCTGCCCCTCCAAGGCAAAACACAAGTGTTTGGTGCAAAACCAGACACAAAACAGTCGAGTTCGGAGATCCTGAGGCAAGGCGCGTAGCCGAGAACTCCGGGAACTCCAAACAAACACAAACATGGATAATCACCGAGTGTTCAAGCGGTGACATCCAAGTCTTGAGGACGGTCAAAAATGGGGTGTCTACAGTTGCCCCTCTTTGACAGAACTCGAAAGTCATAACAATGACGGGAGTGAATGTCAAAGCTCAGAGATGACCCATTTTTGACAAGGTCGAAGACTTGGACAAACATACAAGACAAACAAGGTGTGCACTCGAAGGCAGGGGCAAAATGCAAGACAATGCAAGAAGCCGAGCATAACTTATGATCATGCAAAGAAAGCTATAATGAAGCACGCATGCAACAGTTATAAGCTAGCATACGCCAATCTATACTACGATGCAGAAAGGATGTAAGAGAATTATGCAATTCTCAATACGTCTCACTCGGAGAATACAATACCTGTGCGGCTCGTCCGGTTGCACCGGCCTCAAATGAACCGTACATACAATATCGCGCCTGCAAAGAAAGCAAACTTAGCAGGTATGATATTGTTAGCAATATGCATGACAATGCAATGACGAATGCAAAATGATATGCAATATATACAAAACTAAGTAAACAATGCAAATGATATGCAATGTAATTGAAACAATGCAAACTAAATGCAGAGCAATTGAATCATGATTCAATCATGAGCGGTTCGAAACTACACAAATGTCAAATAGATTGATGGAAGTAACGAGTCCGTCTACCATAGAACGATGTTTGAACTATGAGTGATGCAGACGGACACAAGAACAAGTATTGGGTGGATTGACATAAGTGGGGTGACAACCCGCTGAGGAAAGAACAATGATCCTAATGCCGGATGCAATAATTACACTACAATGTAATAGAAACGGATATGGCGTGCGGCCAAAACCGTATTTTGCCTAGGAAAGGCATGTACACGTACAAGCCATGTCTAACACAGAAAAGGTGCCGCCACCCTCAAACCAAGTTCATCAAGGAATAGGCGCGTACACATGCAGAACTGTGCTTCAACGTGAAAAGTAAGGGCACATACCAGACCAAGCTCAACAAGGAAAGGTGCAAGCCATAGATGGAAGATGATGCAGTGGATGCATGCAACTAAAATGCAATATATACAATATGCAATGGAATGGATATTTACAAAGGATGCATGACATATGCACTATACTACAACGAAATGCATGACATATGCATGTTTTTTTTTTGGATTTTTTGAAATGCATGACATATGCAATATTCACAATGATGCATGACATATGCATGTGTTTATGATGCATGTTGTTTTTTGAAATGCATGACACATGCAAATGATGCGATGGCTATGATTGCAGCTTTCCCTATCTTACCAACAGGGCGATACACTAGGTTGGTTCAGTATCCAGAATTGAGGCGCGAACATGCTGCCTCAACCTATGGGGTTTCCATACAGATTTCAAGCCGAGGGTACACCCCCTGGGTATTTAAACCAGACTTTAGTCTCGGAAATCCCGAACCTTTACGTTCTAGGCATAAGCCGTTCGAACTCTAGTTTTCACCGTCGCAGTTGGTCTTCTAGGAACTCACCGCAAACACAGGCAGGTGGCTTTACCAGACCACCGAAAGTCGTTCGGGCACGACAAACACCAAAGGAATTGCACCTTCAGAGGATTTAAGGTCTCCTAGACCGGGATGCAAAATGTATGCATGACAATGCATGTTTGTTTTGTTTTTCTTGTTTTTGAAATGCAAACGATGCATGATGTTTTTGGTTTTGAAATGCGCGCCAACGCGCGGCTTAGAATGCACAATGCATGAATTGGAAATGCGCGGCAACGCACGGCTTTACGAATGCATGACAATGCACGAATTGTGTGTGCTGAAGCAACGAAGGTCTTGCACCTTCTGAGGATTTAAGGTCTCCTAGACCGTGATACAAAATGTATGCATGACAATGCATGTGACAACGCACGTGTTTTGAAATGCATGACAATGCGAATGATGCGCGAGGCGACGCATGTACTGAAATATACGATGCATGATTTCGAAAGGTGCGACCATGCGCTGCTTTTGAGATGCATAACAATGCAAATGAGCGGGTTTAAGGTCTCGCCAGACCGTGCGTGTTTTCGGTCCCACCGGACCAGTGTTGGGCACAAGACAGTGAAGTGCGCAAAATAACGCGATGTGATGCATGCCAAATGTAATGAGGTGTGCACCTTAATGCACCAAAGGTCTTGCACCTCCCGAGGATTTAAGGTCTCCTAGACCGTACGTATTTAAGGTCTCGCCAGACCAACGTGGGGCAATGCATGAATTGAGATGCAGTGCACAAGACAGTGCGATACGCAAGATAGCGCGATGCGTTAGACAACGCGAGTGCACAAGACAGTGCGATGCGCAAGATAGCGCGATTGAATGCATGCAAAATGCAATGAGATGCGCAAAATAGCGCGATGCATTAGACAACGCGAGTGCACAAGACAGTGCGATGCGATGCATGCCAAATGCGATGAGGTGCGCACCTTAATGCACCGAAGGTCTTGCACCTCCCGAGGATTTAAGGTCTCCTAGACCGTGTGTATTTAAGGTCTTGCCAGACCAACGTGGGGCAATGCATGAATTGAGATGCGGTGCACAAGACAGTGCGATACGCAAGATAGTGCGATGCGTTAGACAACGCGAGTGCACAAGACAGTGCGATGCGCAAGACAGCGCGATTTAAAAGCAGCTTGAAGGATGACTACCTGCTTCAAAAATCACTGGCAAAGACATTGTCGAAAAGCATGGAGGAGCTGATGGCCAGGATAGAAAAGTATGCCAGAGCCGAGGAGGACACGCCGGGGACAAAGGCGTCCAAACCAGAGAAGAGAAATGGTTTGCCGTAGCAAAGCCAAGATAACACTGGATATGAGAAGACAAGAGCTCAGCCCAAGTAAGCAGATCCCGGATTCCAGATCTCAGATCCCAGATCCCAGAAGACAAGATCTCGACCTAAGATGATTAGGTTCGAGAAGAGAAGAGCTTACCGAGATGATGTTTAACTCTTGTTGAAATTTGTGGACAATTTACAAGTTGAAGTTAAACCGAAATCATTGTTTAACACTTGTTGAAATTTGTGGACAATTTACAAGTTGAAGTTAAATCGAAATCTTAACACTTGTTGAAATTTGTGGACAATTTACAAGTTGAAGTTAAATCGAAATCATTGTTTAGCACTTGTTGAAATTTGTGGACAATTTACAAGTTGAAGTTAAACTGAAATCATTGTTTAACACTTGTTGAAACTTGAGAAAAGTTTACAAGTTGAAGTTAAACCGAAATCATTGTTTAACACTTGTTAAAATTTGTGGACAATTTACAAGTTGAAGTTAAACTGAAATCATTGTTTAGAACTTGTTGAAATTTGTGGACAATTTACAAGTTGAAGTTAAACCGAAATCATTGTTTAACAGTTGTTGAAATTTGTGGACAATTTACAAGTTGAAGTTAAACTGAAATCATTGTTTAACACTTGTTGAAATTTGTGGACAATTTATAAGTTGAAGTTAAACCGAGATCATTGTTTAACACTTGTTGAAATTTGTGGACAATTTACAAGTTGAAGTTAAACCGAGATCATATCTAACACTTGTTAAAATTTGTGGACAATTTACAAGATTGAGAAATAAGGTTAAACACTTGTTGAAATTTTATGAAAAAATTTACAAGGTGAAACCAAGGTTATGCCAAGAAAAGGTACTTGGGTACTTGCCGAGGTAAATCATCAGTTTGTATAATTGAGGTGTGTCACCCCGAGACGGTTGCAAAGGAGGACGGTTTCGGCTGAGAAACTTGAATGAACTTGGTCGTTGGTTCTAAGGTAATGATGAAAGCAGACTATCGGTCTTGGTCATATTGAGCCGACGAGTTCTGACTTCAACAATAGATAATGAAGCGAGCTTAGCCGACGTGCTAAGTGGAATAAATGATATAGGTTCCATCACCTCAGGATGCCGAGGTAATAGAACCTAGGGGGCAGTTGTGGGGACATAATTTTTGAATGACAACACGTGGCCGAGGTGACACCGAAGTGTCAGTCGAGGTGTCATGTGTCCTGGTCATGATGCCGAGATGATCTCGGCTAGGCCGAGGTTATCTGCGAGAATACCGGAATTCGAGATAAGCGGATAAGGAACAAGAGTCCTAAAATGGGAGAAGACTTCAGTTTGGGTAAAGATAATACTCTTAGAGAGTTTATCCTAATCCTACTGGGAGTCCAAGTTAGCAGTAATCCTAAGTCCATTAGAGCTAGGCTTCTATTTGAGACTAGGATTATGTTGGTTATAAAAGGGAGGCACCCCCATGGGTCTAAGGTATGGCTTTTGATATTCTGTCTAGTGAGTTAAGCACTATTGGTTATCTTTGAGAGATATGGAGTACTGACTTGATCGTCGGAGTACCCCCGGGTGGACAAGCTACCGCCGGAGACTCTTCTTTCTGTTGCAGGTCAGACAGGTGCCATCTATTCTACCGGTGTTCTCCAGTTGAGTACTAAGTTGGTAGTGTGGTCGGAAATTGACACACACAGTTAGTCTAGCGGTTAAAATGTGAGAATATGATCGTTAGTTTGAGTCTTTTAAGAGGTATAGCGGTTAAAATGTGAGAATATGATCGTTAGTTCGAGTCTTTTAAGAGGTCATTAAAGAATTTCTTAACCGTTAACTAAGAATTAGTTCTCAACTATTTAAATCTAATCAAACTGAGATGAATGGAAAATACTTGAATTATCAAAAAAATGTGATATTTAGGATGGAAATAAATATGATAGAGATATTTAAATTTAATCAAACTAACTGAAATGATGCCACAAGAATGTCTATTTTTAAAATAATGTTGGCACTTCAGTCAAGTGAATGTAACATATTTATATTTTTATATACATCTTTTTGTGATTTTTTTTCCTCCTCATAACATTGTTCATTTATACCACAAGCCTATATTGTTAACATGGAAATGTCATTGAAAAAAATAAAATAAAATTATTAGATAGTTTCGGAGTACCATTAAGATTAAGATTATTATCTTAGCAACCCATAAAAACATAATTGTAGTGTAATAAAAGGAATTGTAATAATCTCCATTATAAATAGGATTGTAGATGAATAGAGCCATTTGTGAACAGATTTGAGTACAGCTCTATAAGGGTTCATTCGAATTCGGTTCGTTAAATTTTTATTGAGTTGAGGTCGAGCATGAACTCATTCAAATCCTAATAAACAAATCCAAACATATTAAAGTTCGGCTCATTAGCTCTACTCGTTTTAATATTTATTTACATAATATAATAAATAGGATAAATATGTTATTCAAATATTTAAATAATGTAAATAATAGCTAAATTTATTTATATGTAAAAAATAACTAACTATAGATAATACATTTATATAATATGGTGGTAGATATGATTATTATTTTGGTAAGATATTGACTTTTCTTTTAGTATGTTTATATATATTGTTTATATAATTGTATAATCAAAGTTTCAATTATAATCTCATACACAAAGAAAAAATTTATAATTTTTTTTACCTCGTCAAGGCTCATGAACAAGTTCGAACTCGAGTTCAAGTCAAGTCTATGCCAACTCGACTCTAACTCGATTCATTAAATTTTTATTGAGCTCATGATGAGATGATACAGTCCAAGTTAGAAGCTCAACTAGAGTCAAGGGAAAAGAAGTCCAATCAACATTTAGTTCCCAAACCATAGTTATGTTAGAATCAGTTGTAAGTTGGTTAGAACTATAGTTGAGTTAGGTTGTTACACTCACATGTATAAATCTGTGTATTGATATTCTATTCAATCTAATAAAGAAATTCTTGATTCTTTGAAATCTCTTTATGGTATCAAAGC
The DNA here is from genome assembly GCA_022316695.1 of Camellia oleifera. Taxonomy (NCBI): domain Eukaryota; kingdom Viridiplantae; phylum Streptophyta; class Magnoliopsida; order Ericales; family Theaceae; genus Camellia; species Camellia oleifera. Next base: position 48,651,947 of record CM039306.1, read on the forward strand.
ATTTTTGAGCTCCAACGAGCCCTAGGTTTCTTCCATGGCAGATCCATCAGATCTCCCTCCAAATCTCACATTACTCATCTTAAATCTCAATTCTTTTGTGAATGTTAAGCTTGATTCTTCAAATTACATCGTGTGGAAAAATCAATTGCTCAATATTTTACGAGCGACGAAGCTTCTCTGCTATGTTGATGGATCATTGCCGTATCCTCCATCGATTGTTCTTGATTCTTCGAACAAAGAGGTTGTGAATCTAAAACATCAACAATGGTTAACTATTGATGCACATTTGTTAAGTTGCATCACCGCAACTTTATCTCCACCGATCTTCACATTGGTTTGCTCTTGCAAATCAAGCTTTGAGGTATGGATATCATGGAAAAACAATTTACCTCTCTCTCTCGGTCTCACATACATCAGCTCAAGAATCAATTGAATCGTCTCTCCAAGAAAGGGCATTCTATGGAGGATTATCTAGGTCAAGTAAAGACTCTCTCAGATCAGTTAACTCTGGTCTCCTCTCCAATTGATGATGAAGATTTAGTGCTTATCATTCTAAATGGTTTGCCATATGAGTACAACGCCTTCAAGACTACCATTTGAGCACCAGCTGAGTCCATTTCTGTCGATTGTCTATGCTCGTTGCTCTACTCCGAAGCTGTTCATGTTGAGTTTTCAGCCAAGCATTTTGGTTCTGTTGATGTGCCTTTTGCGTATGTTTCTAATAGGCAAAATTCTTCTCCATTTGCTAAGTCTGATAGAGGAGGTTATCGTGGTGGCTATTCCAGAAATTCCAACAGAGGTGGTCGATTTTTCAAGGGAAATCGTAACCGCAGTGGTGTAGGTAGTAGAATTTCTACTCCAAATTCTGCTTCTGCTTCTCATTCTTCTGGTTCTCCTACTGGTTTACTCATTTGTCAAATTTGTGGCAAAGCCAATCACACGGCTCTTGACTGCTGGTACAGAATGGATCAAAGTTTTCAAGGTCCTTCATCTGTTATGAGAGGTTCTTTCCCTAAGGCTTATGTTGCCTCTTCTTCATCTGACAACAACAATGCAAATTGGTACCTTGATTCTGGGGCTACTAGTCATCTCACTAATAATCTCAACAATCTATCTCTCTATCAACCATATGAAGGTGAGGATGATGTTACCATTGGTGATGGAAATCAATTGACTATTCATCATACTGGCACTGGTTTGCTTCCCACTCTTTTTACTACTCTTAAACTTCATGATATTCTTCATGTTCCTTCTATCTCTTCTAATCTCCTTTTTGTTCAAAAACTAGTTGCTGATAACAACTGTACTATTACATTTGATAAACATTCCTTTGTTAGTAAGGACAAAGTCACCAAGAAACTGCTGTTTCAAGGCCATCATACTAATGGTCTACATCATCTTTCTATGCCATCTTCATCTCCATCTTCTTCACATTGTTTTCACAGTTCTACTACTGTGTCCTCTTCCCCTGATTGGCATCTCAGATTGGGTCATCCCTCTTTTCAGAAGAAGAAGCATCTCTCCAAGTCTGCTAATATTTCTTTTCCTAATACTAGTTCCGGCACCTTGTGTACTCATTGCTGTGTCTCTAAGAGTCACAGGCTTGCCTTTAGTCTTTCAAATTCTACTGTAAATAAGACTCTGGCATTGATCCATACTGATGTTTGGGGGCCTTTTTCTCCCTCTGTTGCTGGATATCGCTATTATGTACTTTTCATTGATGACTATAGTAAATTCACTTTGTTGTTTCCTCTTTCCTATAAGAGTGAGGTTTTAAACAAATTTCTTGAGTTTAAAATGTTTGTTGAAAATCAATTTTCTACTCATCGTCAAATTCTCCGTAGTGACAATGGTGGTGAATATCTTTCTCTTAAGTTTCAACATTTCCTTACTTCCTACGACATCCAGCATCAATTAACCTGTCCCCACACCCCTGCTCAGAATAGGGTAGCTGAGAGAAAACATCGCCACATTATTGATACTACTATTGCTCTTATGCATCACTCTGCTATTCCCATTCAATTTTGGTTTGATGCTATTGTTACAGTTGTCATGTTAATTAATCGCCTTCCGATTGCCAAGCTCAACTTTCTTACCCCTTTTGAGGTTCTATTTGCTCATCCTCCAGATTATTCTATTCTTCACACCTTTGGTTACCAGTGTTATCCTTGGTTAAAGCCATATACGTCCCACAAGTTACAACCTCGTTCTATTCCATGTGTTTTTATTGGCTATCATCCTGCTGTTAAAGGATATCGATGTCTTGATCGTCAATCTGGTAAGGTCTATTTGTCCAGGCACGTGGTCTTTGATGAGAGGTGTTTTTCCTTTGCTCATTCACCTCTTTTATCTTCTTCTCAGTCTCCTTCTATGCCTCAACTTCATACATTTTTCTGGTCTTCCTCTGTCCCTTCTTCCAGTTCTGTTGTTCCTCTGTCTGGTTCAGCACCTCCAGGTGTTGGTTCATCCGTCCAGCCCTCTTCTGTTCAGCTCCCATCAGTTCAGCCATTACCTGTACAGGTCTTGCCAGACTTGGCCTCACCCAGTCCTGTTCCTTCTCTTTCTGCTGTTCCACCATCCACTTCTATTCCTATTTCTTCTCTTTTTATTCAATTACCTTCTTTGCCTCCATAACCTCCTCTGAATCACCATCCTATGACCACTTGCTCTAAATCTTCCTCTCAATCTTTGTGTTTTCTTGCTTCCTCTGATTCTGAACCTACTACCTATGCTCAGGCTTCTCTGTCTTCTGTTTGGTCTCAAGCCATGCTTGAGGAACATCAGGCTCTTCAGCAACAAGGTACTTGGAGTTTGGTCTCTGTAGACACCCCATTTTTGACTGTCCTCAAGACTTGGGCGCTACTGATGGTTTGCTCGGTGTTGGAAACTGCGCAGGGCAAAGGTTCAGTTTCTTCGGCAAAGAGAGAGACAAATCTCAACTTCACACCCCATTTTGGACCAAAATTATTTTGGATGGTTTTTAGACCTAAAAATCCTCTCTTTCAAAACATTTTTGAAATGAAGTTCCTACGATGTTCTGACGCTCGCATTTCAGTAAATGTTGCGTTTTTCAGTAAACCGAGCAAGGATAAAGTGGAGAATGAATGAAAGAGAGATGAAATCTTTGAAAAATCTTTCAAAACACTTTGCTCAGGGGTTTGAAGTTGAAGAAAATTGGAGAAGAGGGGAGAAAACAAGCTGGAGAAGAAGTTCGGCAAGGATCCGAGTGGAAGGGAGTCGAGCAGTCCTCGCTGAATCGGGCTTATTCATCTACATACTTGGATTTTAGCTATGAGGCCACCACCATTGGAAAGCTTACTTCCGGGGCTTCATTTTCCACTCAAGAATCTCTTAAAGCCAAGTCCGGGTGGGGGAGATATGATCAGTTGAAGTTGGGCATCATCCCGGTTGGATCGAATCTGCGCGGCTTCACCAAAATGGGCATAACTTTTTCCACAGGAGGAATTTTAATGCAAGGTTTGTGCCATTGGAAAGCTAACTTCCGGGGCTTCAATTTGAACACCCACCAGCAATTTTTTGACCTTGGAAGCACCTATCGGAAATCTATTTATCCGACCGGCAATTTATAGTGCCGACCGGCAATTTATTTTGGCCGATGACCTCCTTTTCTAGCCGGTTTGACCCCTTTGCACCTTCCAGGCTTTTTGCATGCCAGCTGTGCCAGCTGGGATGCACAGACCCGACCCCCCATACACATGTGTGGCCATTTTGAGCCTTGGACCCCTCTTTTTGCACCCTTTGCTCAAGGCTTCTTGAGGAAGCCTTGACCTCTTGTCTTGGCTTCCTGAAGAAGCTTACCAGCTGTCCAAGCTTCCTTGAAAAGCCTTGGTCCCTTTGCTTGTCTTCTTGAATAAGCCTTGAGCCCTTTTAGTAAGCTTGCCTTAGAAGCTTGGCTCTTCCTTGGTCTATATAAGAGATCCATCCTCTTCCTTTGGGTGGTTAGAGCAAAAAAACTAGAGATATATATATATATATATATCTGATAGATACACCCTCAATCCTCCATAGCTCTCTTCTCCAAAGCTCAAAAGTCCATTACTCTTGGCCCTTTTCTACACCACCACCTAGCACTACACTACCACTTCCATTTCCAGAAGCTTGGAGCTCTTCTCAAAGGCTAGGAGGCACCATTTTTCAGTCCAAGAGGCAACCAAGGGTTGGTCTTCAAGGGTAAGTGTCAATTCCCTCTTTTTGAGCTTAATTTTGCAACATTTTTCTAGCCATTTTGCTTGCTGTTTTGAGCTCCGACCAAAACTTAAAATGTCATTTTTTTGAGCTATATTCCATGTTTCATTAAGGGCTCATTGCAGTTTGAAGCTTCTTTTTGGCACTTGCTTCATTATCCTCTTGAATGCCATTATTTTGCATGATATTTTTAGCCTATGTGTGATCTATTTTGGAGCATGTCATAAACTATATATAGGATTATTTTGAGCCCTTATTGAACATTGAAGAAGGGCTCATCCTTGTTTGGGACCTCCATGTATCACTTGCCATTGTACCCCTCTTTGGTCCCTATTTTTGCATATTTTGTTAGCTTATCTTGCTTCTATTTTTCGGCCATGATCAGAACTAAAAGTGGCCATATTTTGACCCCTTTGTCATGTTTCATTAAGGGTCTTTGGCTGTTTGATGAATATTTTGTGTACTTCATGTTATAGCCCTCTTGTGGCCTTAATCTTACATTGCATTTTGAGCATGTTTTTATACTGATTTGGGCTTGATCATCTACTGTAAAATGCCATATTTTGAGACCCTCTTCAACATTATTGAAGGTCCCTCACTTTCTTGAGACCCCCATATATCAGTTACTTCTTTGCCCCTTTGTTGGCCCATTTCTTGCATGAATTGTTTGCCATATTTGTATACTGTTTTGGGGGCTTCCATAAGGTGTAAGTAGCCATATTTTTGGTCCATCTTCAGTGTTGTAGAAGGGTCTTTTTCTGTTTGGGCATTACATCTACCACTTGCTTCATTGCCTCCCTTGCGGAGCCCTTTTTGTATGCCATTTTAGTCCCACTTTTGCTCACTGTTTGGCCATGCTTTGTACTATAAAAATGCTTATTTTGGGACTTCCTTGCTTCTGATTTTACACTTCATGTTCAAATTATGCATGTTTAGTATAGCTGTAGGCCATTTCGCATGCCTAGTTTTGCATTTCGGGAGAGATTCCATGCATCGGGTGTCATATCGCCTTGCTTCGGGGCTGTTTTGCCCCTCATTATGGCCACTGATTTTGGCATGCTTGCGAGCTATCCATGTTAGTTTAAGTCCATCATCGCATGTTGTCGCATGCCATGGTTGTTTACATGTTTAGGTTGCGTGCCTAGTGTACATTGCTCATTTGAATGTTCATGTTGCATACTTAGCCTCCATGCCTAGGTTGCATCTCATTGAGCATGCATCTCTTGCATCTTGATCAATCATGATAGGGGTTGGGGCCTTTTGATGTGTTTTGTGCTTGCATTTCATTTGATATCGAAGTTGCACACTTGGCTTTCGGGACATCATGCATTGAAATGTGTGATTGATGGCCTGAGGGTCGAGGGCCACACTCCCTTGAGTCCATTACATGATAGGGGGGTGTATCCGTGCATACATTTGCTTGAAAATTCCATGCCATACATTGCTTGCCCTCTGCTGCTGTCAATTGCAGGTTCTGCAGCAAGTTTTGGCCGGTCGGCTAAATACAGTGCCGACCGGCCAGGAATTTGTAGCCGATAGATCAAAATGCAGCCGGTGATCATCCCCTTCGGCCGGTGGTGTTCCCCCTCAGTCGGTGGTGTCCCACAGAACTCAAAGAAGCAACCCTGAGACTTTGGCAATTTTCAGAGAAGCAAGGCAGTGAAAACAGAGGCAGCAATGCTATGGCAGCGAGTTTCCGGGCAAGTTGGATCGAGCATGCATCATTCGCACATCCCGAGGTAGGGCTGAGGCCCCTTTCCTTTTATATTGGATTTAATTTGATAATTAGAAATTTTGTAATAATTTATTTATTTATTGTTTGGACTGTAATATTTATTTGGTCCCTCCGAGCGAGGGCAAATCTGTAATAAGTGTGGGTGTGTGTGTGCATGTCTTCCAACCCCCACTTCTTTCTCCCTTTTATTTACCTGCTTACGATGGTAGATTAGGGCATATTTAAATTAGCATACCTTATGTAATGCATGCGTGCATCCATGCATTCGTTTACATGCACCGGGCTCGGTACATCACGCTAACTGCATTGTACTTCAATTCCAAATCGAATACGTGTTATTTGCAGCATTCCACATGCCATGTGTAGGATAGCCGAGCCTATTCTAGTTGCATCTTGCATGTGTTGCATTAGCCACTTAACATGAACTAGGATCATACATATGATTACTAACTAGTTTTTGTTTTGGCTTGGAGTACTAGGTAAGCTTCTATGCTTTAGCATATCGCATGCGTGTGAATGTTGCCATAACAGCATGATTACCATGAGGCTAGCTGCTTATGTGATATAACTGCTTGATTGCCTGTGGGTGAAGGTTGGATTGTTTGAGTTGGAAAAAACTCGTTGAAATCCGTGTTTTAGCCTACTTGCGAGTAGCAAATTCCAAAGCACTTTCAAAATAAACGGATATGCAATGCTTATTTCCAAATTAGGTAATCTAGTCTATACTTGTTTGTTGTGCGCATAACATAGTAATTCAAGGCTAATAACCGGAATAAGAACACATAACGTTTTCAAAATCGGATATCATGGTCAGTAGAGGCCGGTCTTCGAACCGGGCGAAAGGGGGTGCTCATAGCTGACCTTCCCTGATCGTACCCAAGCTTCCGAGCCAAGACAACTTTGGTGATGACGGACACGTGGCCTTCGGCACCGAGTCAGGGTTTCCTAAATTTTCCATTTTAAAAAATATTTAGGTGGCGACTCTGTATCTGGCAAAGTAGTCCATTTTTGGCACTTCTTTTCAAAATCTGTTTTTCTCAAAACGATTTGCCAGAGTTGGACTCTTTGGTTCAGATTAAGAACCGCAACAAACAAAAAAGGGGAGTCCGAACTCCGACTTCTGCCCAGCAAATCGGAGATCTACATTTTCTGCCATACAATGCCTCGAAAGGCGCCATACCAATACTTGAATGATAGCTGTTGTTGTAGGCAAATTCAGCCAATGGCAAATGGCTTTCCCAGTTTCCTTGAAAATCAAGGACACACATTCGCAGCAAATCCTACAGAGTCTAGATGGTCATTTCTGACTGGCCATCTATCTGCGAATGATAGGCGCTACTCAGTCTCAATTCAGTACCCAATGCAGTCTGTAGGCGTTGCCAGAATCTCGATGTAAACTTCAAATCTCTGTCAGAAACAATGGATACAGGCACTCCATGCAGTCTAACAATTTCATCAATATAAATTACAGCCAACTTGTCTACATTATAAATTGTCTTGACAGGTAAGAAGTGAGCAGATTTGGTCAGTTTATCAATAATAACCCAAATTGAATCCATACCTTTTCTAGAGCGAGGCAATCCAACGATAAAATCCATCGTGATATGCTCCCATTTCCACTCCGGTATGGGTAAGGGTTGCAGTAAGCCTGCGGGTCGCTGATGTTCAGCTTTGACTTGTTGGCAATGAAGACATTTTGATACAAACTCGGCAATTTCTTTCTTCATTCCCGGCCACCAGAAATTCAGTTTCAAATCTTGATACATCTTCGTGTTCCCCAGGTGAATAGAAAATTTTGAATTGTGACCCTCTTGCAGAACTCTTCTTTTCAGTTCAGTATCATTCGGTACACACAGTCTTTCTTGAAATTTTAGTACATTGTTTTCAAATTTGAATCTCAGTCTCGGTTTAGATTCTCTTTCTTTGATGATCTTCTTCAAGAAGTCATCCTGTTGCTGTTTCTCTTTAATCTCTTCAATCAGTGCCGGTTGAGCAGAAATAGCCGCTAAAGTTCCACCTTGTTCTCACAAAACAATTTCGATTTCAGATTTCTCAAGGTCACCAAGCAACTCTTACTGTCCAGTAAGCAAACAGGCTAAGTTCCCAATCGATTTCCGACTCAATGCATCGGCAACGGTGTTGGCTTTTCCCAGATGGTACAAAATCTGTAAATCATAATCTTTAATCAGTTCTAGCCATCTCCGCTGTCTCATGTTCAGTTCTTTCTGAGTGAAGAAGTATTTCAGACTCTTGTGGTCGGTGTATACTTCACATGTTGCCCCATATAGGTAGTGACGCCAGATTTTCAGTGCAAATACTACTGCAGCAAGCTCCAGATCATGGGTTGGGTAGTTCTTTTCATGCGGTCTCAGTTGTCGGGAAGCATAAGCAATAACTCTCCCATTCTGCATTAAAACACACCCCAAACCCTTATGAGAAGCATCACTAAATACAGTATAACCATCCGTACCTGAAGGTAGGGTAAGGACCGGTGCGGTCACAAGTCGAGTTTTCAACTCTTGAAATGCTGATTCTCTTTGGTCAGTCTTGTCAAATGATGTCCCCTTCTGAGTTAATTGAGTCAGCGGTAAGGCAATTTTGGAGAAATCTTTGACAAACCTTCTGTAATAACCAGCCAAGCCCAAAAAGCTGCGAACTTCTGTCACATTTGTTGGTCTAGGCCAGTTCACTACAGCTTCAATTTTCTGCGGATCAACAGAAATTCCATCTTTGTTAACAACATGCCCCAAAAACATAACATGATCAAGCCAAAACTCACATTTGGATAGTTTAGCATAAAGTTTCTGTTCTCTTAGGGTCTGTAGGGCAAGTCTCAGATGATGTTCATGTTCTTCTTTAGTCTTAGAATAAATCAGGATGTCATCAATGAATATAACAATAAAATCATCAAGGTATGGTTTAAAGATCCTGTTCATGAGGTCCATAAATGCAGCAGGTGCATTGGTGACTCCGAAAGGCATAACTAAAAATTCATAATGTCCATACCTCGTTCGAAAAGCAGTTTTGTCAATGTCCTCTGGTTTAACTTTCAGTTGGTGATATCCAGATTTGAGATCAATCTTAGAAAACACTTGAGCACCCTGTAACTGATCAAATAAGTCATCAATACGCGGTAATGGATATTTATTTTTCATAGTTACCTTGTTCAGTTCACGGTAATCAATGCACAATGTCAGTGAACCATCTTTCTTTTTCACAAACAAGACGGGTGCGCCCCACGTTGAGGTACTAGGCCTGATAAACTTCTTGTCTAACAGTTCTTGCAGTTGCACTTTCAATTCTTTTAATTCAGTTGGAGCCATTCGGTAAGGAGCTTTCGATATAGGCTGTGTACCCGGAATCACATCAACAGCAAACTCAATTTCTCTGTCAATCAAATCCCCTGGCAGATCATCTGGAAAAACATCTGGGAATTCTCTAACTATAGGAATACAGTTCACATCAGTTTTAACATTATCATCAGTAGATACAGTCAATACGGAACACAGATATCCTTTACACTATTTCCTAATCAATTTAACAGCTTTCACCGAAGAAATCAAATACGGAGGAGGTACTACTCCGATCCTGTTAAACACAAATTCAAGTAAACCGGGTGGACGGAAAACTACTTGTTTCATTACACAGTCAATGGTGGCATGATATTTCTGTAACCAGTCCATCCCCAATATTACATCAAAATGATCAATGTTCAATGACAGTAAATCAATAAACAGATGCATATCCCCAACAATGATTTCACATGCAGGGTACATATAAGCACATGTCATGGATCCCCCAATGGGTGATGATATAGCTAACAGATAGTTCATGGGTTATAAGGGTCTACTCAATTTTCGTGAAAAAGCATGCGATACATATGAGTGTGTAGACCCCGAATCAATCAGTACATATGCATTTTGAGCACAAATAGAGAGAATACCTGACACAATGGTTTCGATATTTTGCACGTCTCCCGGTACTAGGGTGAACACTTGGCCCTGCCTCATAGGCTCTTTCCCAGTAGCTTTGGGGTTAGGCTTTGGTGCTGCAGTCGATGCTGCTGCGCTTGGTGCAGCTTTAGTACTGGCTTGCGGAGCAGAAGGGCAGTCTTTAACCATGTGGCCCACCTTGCCACACCTGTAACAGGCTCCAGATATTTTGTAACAAACCCCTTTGTGCTTCTTGCCACATTCAGAACAAGATGGAATGAAACCACTCCCTTGGCTGGGGCTAGTTGTTGACCCCGTATTCTGTTTCTTATTTGATGGGTTATGCTTGCCTTTCTTGAACTTGAAACCCTGCCTTTTACCACGCCATTCAGACGCTGGTGATTCAGATTGTTTCACTGCTTCGATGTTCGACTCAGCCATCAATGCTCGGTCAAGAACACCTACATAGGTCGGTAGCTTTAAAACACTTATTCTGTCGAGTATTGCAACATTAAGGCCGCCTTCAAATTTTTTGGCCTTCTTGTAGTCAGTGTCCACCATATGCGGTGCATATCTAGCAAGCTCGGTGAACTTTGTTTCATATTCGGCAACAGACATTGTGCCCTATCTCAGTTGTTCAAATTCAGTTACTTTTCTGTCCTTGACACACTGGGGAAAATACTTTTCAAAGAAGGACTCCTTAAATTGGGCCCAAGTCACTACAGTGTTGGTGTCACGGACCAGCATCCACCACCTTCTGGCCTCTTCTTGCAAGGTGAAGGTAGCTAACAATACCTTATTTGCCTCCGAACACGGAAACACCTCAAATAACTTTTCAGTTTCAAGTACCCAAGCTTCAGCCTTCAACGGTTCAAGGCCTCCCTGAAAGGATGGCAGTTTCATCTTGCTGAACTTATGGGTGAGAGCAATTATGTCCCCATCATTCACATTCACATTCGATTCCGGCTGTACCGGAGGAGGAGTTGGGGGCTGTTGATTCTGTTGTTGCTCAAGTCTAGCAGTTATCAGTTCCATCATTCTTTCCATTCTTGCCATTCTTGCCTCAGTGGACGAGGATTCAGATTCATTTGCATTATCCATTTCACTATAAGTAGTTATAGCAATTGTAAACATAAGCAGTTGCATACTCAAATAGTTTATCACTTTAGCATATATACAGTCATGTCCTATACATTCAGTTATGTCATAGTCACACACACTTATCATGCTCATGAAATGCCCTAATCATTTCTCTAGGACATCCTATAGCTCATTTGGACACGTGTGTGCGGTATAACTCGTGGTAAGTATCGCTCTGATACCACTCTGTCATGACCCAAACCCGCCCCTATGGGTTTAGCACCGTAACCGGCTAGTAATTCGAGATTACCGAAGGCCTGCTTAACAGTAGGACAGTATAACAGAGTACATGGGCATGGCAGAAGCCAATAGGGGCATGGCGGAAGCGAATACAATAAATAAACAATGTCCAACGAGCTGTGACAGTCTGTATGAAAAAAGACTTTTTATACATGTAGACATTCGGTACAGAAACAGTATATACATATATGTGCAATCATTCAGTAGACAGGGACATGATCCTTATTAACAGTACAGTACAGTCTATACAATATTACAAAATGGTACAGAGACAGGCGGGGAAATGAAAACACCCCTAAACCATAGCTTGGCAGGCTCGGAACCTCGCAGTGAGGCACAGTGGTTGGCTTGACAAAACTGGAGTTTACCCCGACGCTTCTAGCCTTGGTCTGGTGCCTGTACACCTACATATATATATGAGCAGTGAGCTAAAGCCCAGTGAATAACACAATGTGTAAAGGGGTTAAGAATGAATGTCCTTACAGTAATGAAAACAGTTCATTAAACAGTATTTCAATCTTTCAGTCAGAACAGTTATTCAGTCATATGTGGTACATCCATTAGCATAGCAGTACAGTAAACAGTAGGTCTTAAAAAAAAGACCGAACAGTAATGATGGCCATCAATCAGTAAACAGTAGTGGTTCCACGAGGGAACCGACAGAGATCTCTGTAACAGTAACAGTAAATAGTAGGTGCTAAGAATGCCACAGTATAGTTCAGAATATAGGACATACATTCATTCAGTAAACAGTAAACAGTTCAGAAAACAGTACAGTTCAGTTGTGTAGAAGATAATCATTTTGAACATATCTTTACACAATTGTTACTCATAGAGTTCTGGGCTACAGGGAACTAAAGCGTCTCCTCGGAAGCCAACCCTACACAGTTTACAGATTGAACACACACTAAGCCACACAGTTGGGAAAGATGATAACTTAATCCCTAAATTGCCTTGGTGTGGTTCTACATCTATATCCTCTTTAAGATGCCTCAAATATGCCCTAGGAATGCCTCGGATGGGATGAGGATGCAAAGATGTATTCGGAAAACATTTTCAGAATTTTTAGTGAAACAGAGTCCCGCTCGAGCGCAGGTTTCCCCGCTCGAGTGGACATGCAGACAACGGTTCCCGCTCGAGCGTCACTTCCCACGCTCGAGCGGACATGCAAACAGTCAAAAGTGTTGGATGCTCAAAAATCACGCTCGATTGGGCGTTCGATAGCCGCTCGAGCGTAAGACACAAGGTCCCGCTCGAGCGCTAAGTAACCCGCTCGAGCGTACTGTAGTGCAGTGCAAAGTACTGGGAGCTCGATTTTCCCGCTCGAGTGGCACTTCCCTCGCTCGAGTGGACGGCCAAAATCTGGAAATTCCAGATTTGAGTCCCAAACTCAAAATCAAGTTTAGATGCATAAAATTCGATCCTCTTGGGCCAATTTTCTGGAAACATAAGTAAACTCATAGAGCAACATGTTACAAAGGTCAATTTGAGGAATCAAGGCCCCAAGGGTATTTAATTAAATCCATTTTCAAACCCATTTTCATGAACATGCTACAAACATGACATGCAAGAGTTCAATCCAATTCAAAGCTCCCATGTTTGCTCAAATGAGCTCAAATCTTGCAAAAACATGATGACAACATGAACTATAACAATATTATGAACATGCATGTGAGGAGTTATGAACTACAACCTCAAAACTTCAACAATATAAACATGCATGCATGGAATGAGTTTCAATTCAACATTATTAGACTAAGACATGCCTTAGCTCTCTAGAGGCTCAAGAACCATGCAAGAACAATCTTAAATGCATCAATGAAAGGTGAAATCCTTACCTAAGTCTTGAATTACAAGGTGTAGGAGCTCAAATTCACAATTATCTTCTAAAATCTTCAAGTCCACAAGCAATTATCAAGGAGGAACTCACTTCCTCTCACTCTAACTCTCTTGGTCGGTTGAGCTCAATGAAATGGCTGAAGGGTTTGTTTTGTTTGAGTGTATAAGGCTCAAAAATGTTATAATAAGGGCCTACTCACAATGGCATTCCCGTAAATAAGTCCAACAATGCAATTTAACTTATTTTAATCTAATTTAATCGTACCAAATCAATTTTCAGATAATTACACCATAAAATCACATAAATTATGATGATCACAAAACACTAATCGATTTCGGGTTCAGCCGCCGATAAGGCATTCAATTAACAGTTTAAACATAAAAACTGAACAGATAATTAAACAGTCAAACAGATAAACATGCAATTAAATAGACACAGTCAATCGATTCATTTTCAGATTTCAGTCAGTCAGTTCAATTACTTTTCATATTCGGTCTCAGTTTAGCAGCAATCGGTAATCAATCAGTCATTAATTGGTAAACAGTGTGAGGGTGTTACATGCCTCGACTCTGCTCCGAATGATGAATGATGCCATGCCCCAATTAGCCTCTGTTTACAATTAAGCCCGAAATATTGCGCGAAGCCCCAAAAGATTGCCGGTTTCTGATTTGCTGCAACAGAGAGCAGGAAAGGGGCATGGCAATGTATTTTCACATATGTATGCTTGACTACTCTTCAGGGTGTGTAGTCCTTGATCCTCGTGCCACCGATCACGCATCTCAATGCATGATGGCCGAGGAGTCGATTTGCATGAGTTAATATGGAATGAATGCACATGAAAACACAACAAGGCCTAAACTCCATCATGGATAGTCCAGAGTGTCGACGACTGGGAATTGAGACACATTCCATCACTCGAAGTACGAAACGTCCCTCGTTTCCCGTGCTCAGGCTAACTCATATCCCAAACACAATGCAATATGCATGACATGCATGAATGCAACTAATATACAACCTAGCATACACAATGCTATGAAATGGCATACACAATGCTCGATGTAACACGACATACATAATGCTCTAACATGCAACCTAGCATACACAATGCTATGAAATGAAATGGCATACGTAATGCATGATGGACTTATACCAACATGAGTGGACCTCAGCCACACTCACATCAGCGGCCATGAGATGAAAATGAGACACTCGAGATGCGTGCACGCATGCACGCAAATCGAGGACCGATCCTAAGGCACGAATGCCACTTTAACAAAGCATGGCAAGGCATGAAATATGGCATACAAACATGCAAGTTCTAGCACTGAAATATGATGCAAAATGATCCTGAAACATGGATAAATGGCACCCGATGCATGAAATGGTCCCGGAACACAAAACTAGGCACATGCATTGACCTATAGCTATACAAAGCATGCATTATTTGATCATGAAGCATTAATAAAGAACCAAGGCAGTCCAAAAACATGAACATTTCTAGTTCAAAGCATGACCAAAAGATGCTAGCAAGATGGCCTAACATAGCATGCAAGTTTGATTAGTAAACATGGGTTACATGGCATGTGCATGAAGCAGGTGAGAACTCATCAAACCAGAAAAAATCAGTGAACAAAACATGCCAAAATATGCCCAAATAAACATGGAAATGCAGCCAACACATGCACAAATGAGGGGCTCCTTTGGAAGGCATACAAGGGGGTTATTAAGCACATGCATCAAAGATACTTAGCATAGAAAAATAAACTCTGGAAATTAAATATGAGAGTCCTAAAACTCATCAAATTGGCCCTAAAATCAGTCAACAAAGCATGCAAGATAGGGCCTCTTTGCAAGGCCAAAATGACCATCAAACAAGGCAAGGAGAGGGGGGGGTCACCCCCCTCTAATTTGGGCTCTCAAAAATACATCAAGGCCACTGAAAATCCACTAGATTTCAGTGGCTAAGAGGCCAAAATAAGGCCAATGCAAATGCTCACATGTATGGCCCTAATCATGGAGAGACGAAGCATGCATGGGGGGAAGATGACCCCAAACAGAAAAGTGACCTTAAGAATATTTAAATATAAGGTCAAAACAAGACTTTTTTCAGTTTAGGTCGAGGTCCAAAGAGGCTCACAAATAGGGCTAATACATCATGCAAAGATGGCCCTAAAAGAGAGATTAGAGACAAGGGACAGTACATGACCTCAAACGGAGAAGAGCCCTTCAACAAAGTTGAAGAGGGGCTCAATAGAAGAAACTTTACAGTTTATGAAAAGTCTCAAGTATCCTCACAAGTAAGGCTACAATATGATGTAAAAATGGCCCTAAAAGAGAGATAGAAAGCAAAAGGTAGTAGCTGGCCTCAAACAGTGAAGAGCCCTTCAAAAAAGTTTAAGAGAGGCTCAAAATGAAGCACTTTACAGTTTGGATCGAAGCCCAAAAATTCTTACAAACAGGGCTAACATATCATGCAAGAAATAGCCATAAAAGAGAGATAAAGGGAAAGGGGTAGCAGGTGGCTTCAAACAGAGAAAAACCCTTGATCAAACATGAAGATAAGCTCAAAATAAGACTATTTCTAGTTTGGGTCGGAACCTAAAAATGCTTGCAAGTATGGCTTATAAATGAAGAAAAAAAATACAAGTTTAAGGGAAATATGTGCTTACCCTTGAAGAGCAGTGAACCAGCAGCTTTTGGACCAAATTTTTGAGCTTCCAACCTCTGCAAATGGCCTCCAAGTTGCTGGAATGGAGTGTGGAGGTGTGGTGCTATGGGTTGTAGTGCAAATGGGGCAAGACTCTTAGGGTTTGGAGGGTTGAAGGAGAGAGAGATGGAGGATTGTATGTAATGGCTCTCAACAATTTTTTGTAACCCTTAAAAATGATGGTGGAGTGCTGGTTATATAGAGGGAGAGGGGTGGAGAAATGGGGGGAAAAACCAATTCAAATTTCCCCCCAAAAGGGGAGACCCTCGGATAGTGGGTCAAGTGCAGAATAGTTGGCACAGCTGGAACACACTCAGGAGGGCAAAAATGACTGACCAGGTTCAAAAGGTTCAGGTGGCCGGCCGGCCAGGCAAGGTGGCCGGCCGACTAGGTCAAAAGGCTCAAGGTGGTTGGCCACCTCGCAGGATGAAGCCCCAGAAGTTAGCTTTCCAATGCCGCAAACCTTGCATCAAAATTCCCCCTGTGCAAAAAGTTATGCCTGTTTTGGTGAAGCCGCGCAGATTCGGTCCAAACGGATTTCAACCAACCATATCTCCTCCACCCGGACTTGGCTCTAGGAGATTCTTGAGTGAAAAATGAAGCCCCGGAAGTAAGCTTTCCAACGGTGGTGGCCTCATATCTTAATTCCTTCTGTGCAAAGAGTTATGCCCGTTTTGGTAAAGCCGCGCAAATGTTTTTCTCCTTCCCGGATTCATGCTGAATCACTTTTGACCAAAAAAAGCTGGTTTTTCAGAAAAATTGTTGGCCTCCCACTCTCCTACAACCTTTCTAACAATGAAAATAAGGTCTCCACCAAAAATGAACCCAAACCGATGCAAAACAAAGGTTCGGGGGCCGAAACGCGCGGTCTGAGGGCCCGAAAACTAACTATTAAGCACCGGAGGTGGCGTTTGACCACGAAGTTGGTCTCTTGAGCCACAGTGTCCCTCAAAAGGAAGGAAACAAGGTGTGTGCCAAAAATCGGAGCAAATGGAGGTAGTTAAGCGGTCCCGAACCGAGGCATACGGCCGACGGCTTCGAAAACTGAAAACCGAGCTCCAAACGGGAAAAATGGCCTACGACCACGAAACGTAGCCTACGGCCACTGGGAGATGGTCTACGAGACCTCTCCCTCCCTTCGTGAAGAGAAAACGGAGAAAACGGGACCTGGTTCGCAAACCGAGGTAAGGTACAAAAGAGTCCGGAAGTCCGGAGGCAAAACTCGCAGCCGTGACTCCGCAACCTCAGAACGAGCACAATATGCAACATCACCAAGCGCTCAATCGGTGACGTTTGAGTCTTAAAGCCGGTAAAAAATAGAGTGTCTACAATACGTCATATACAGGCATTCAGGTTAGGGACCAAATCCTTACCATAACAGTACAGTAGAAGTCTATACAGTCTATACAAAACAGAAACAGAAAGGGGGAATCTAAAACACCCCAAAGCAGCCTTAGCTTGGCAGCACTTGGAACCTCGCAGTGAGGCACAGTGGTTGGCTTGACAAAAAGGGAGTTTAACCTAACGCTCCTAGCTCCGATCCGGTGCCTGGACACCTACATATATATATAAACAGTGAGCTAAATCCCAGTGAATAACATATGCGTAAAGAGATTAGGAATGAATGTCCTTTCAGTATTTAAAACAGTCATTTGAATAGTATATCAGTTATTCGATCATAGCAGTCATAAGTGGTACATCCAATAGCAAACAGTACAGTAGGTCTTAATAGACCGAACAGTCAGTTGATGGCCATCATATCAGTAAACAGTAGTGGTTCCAAACATGGGAACTGACAGAGATCTCTGTGACAGTAGCTGTACAGTACAGTAACAGTAAATTACGATGGATGCCACGAATACAGTTCGCAAATAGGACAAGCATTCATTCAGTAAGAAATATCATTCCAGAAATCAGTACAGTTAACAATTCAAAAAATATTCATGATTGAATATATCTTTACAACATTGTTACTCACAGAGCACTGGGCTACAGATAGGCTAGAGTATCCTCGAATGCCAACCCTACAGTTACATAATGAACACACACTAAGTTACACACTTGGGAATCAATGACTTAGTTCCTAACTTGACTTGGTGTGGTTCTACATCAATATTCTCATTAAGATGTCTTAAACTAGGCCTAGGAATGCCTAGGATGAAATGAGGATGCAAAGATGCACTTTAAAACACTTTTCAAAATTTTTCGAAAACAGGGGTCTCGCTCGAGCGTCGCTTCCTACGCTCGAGCGGATATGCAGACAAAGGATCTCTGCTCGAGCGTGACTTACTTCGCTCGAGCGGACTGTAAACTACAGTAAAAGTACTGGATGCACAAAAATCACGCTCAATGGGCGCTCGACCTCCGCTCGAGCGTGAGACACAAGTCCTCGCTCGAGCGCGCATTCCTTCGCTCGAGCGGACTGCAAACACATGCAAAGTACTGGATACACGCATTTCACGCTCGAGCGTTACTTTTCCCACTCGAGCGGGATGCATGTACTCAGAGTGTACGCTTGAGCGTGAAGTCTTACGCTCGAGCATGGGTCCAAAATCTGGAATTTCCAGATTGAACCTCCAAGCTCAAATTCAACTTTAAAAGCATCAAAACCGATCCTTTTGGGCTAATTTTTCTAGAAAACACTTTAAAACTCATAATATGACATGTTTCAAAGATCAATTTGCAAAATCAAAACCCAAGGGTAGTTCAATGAAACACAATTTCAACAATAACTTCAAGAACAAGCTCAAACATAACATGCATGTATTCAATTGAATTCAAAGCTTCAAATACATGATCAAATGCAAGTTTTAGCTCAAGATCATGGTGAATTCATGGACTATAACAAAATTATGAACATGCATGTAGGAATTCCCATGAAACAACCTCAAAACTCACCAATGTGTACATGCATGCATGATTCAAGCTTCAATTCAACAATTTAGAACCAATTCTAGACTTGGATCACTAAAGACTCATTAACCATGCAAGGTACAGCTAGAATTCACAATCAAGAAGATGAATATCCTACCTTATGTCTTGGATGTTAAGACGTAAGAGCCTAATTTGTAAGACCTCTTCAATTTTTCAAATTTTCTTAGCCAAAACTTGTTAAAATCAATTCTCCTACTCTCCCTCTCTCACTCACTCGGTTTGGTCTTGAAACAAAAGGCTGAATCATGGTGTATCAACATGTATGAGGTATAATGAGTGTAGGTCTAGGATTGTCCACTAAGTGGCAAAATTGTAATAAACTCATTTAATGTAATTCAACATTATTTCATTCAATTTAGTCATACCAAATCAAATTTCAATTAAACATACCATAAAATCACATAAATTCTAATTAACATCAAACACTAATTAATTTCAGATTTGACAGCTGATAAAGCCTTCAATTCACAGTTCGACACTTAAAACATGAACATATCAATTAGCAGTCAAACAGATAAAAATGCGTTTAAACTAATACACTCAATCAATTAGTCAGACTTTTAGTCAATCAGTCACTTAACATGCTTAATCATAGATTAGCATTAATCAGTGGTAAGGGTTGTCACACTTATGGTGTGACAATCTTTCGGTTATTTATTTGTCGAGTAACCCTGTCTTTTATGCTCGTTCGAAGCATATTGAAATGGACTACCATTATGTTCGTGAACGGGTTGCTGCCAAGCAGTTGTTCATCCGTTATGTTTCCACTTCTGATCAAGTTGTCGATATTTTTACCAAGCCTTTGTTTGTTAGTCGATTTCAGTTTTTACAGCACAGGATTCTAGTTCGCTCTTCTCCCATCAGCGTGCAGGGGGATGATGAGATAATACAATCCAAGTTAGAAGCTCAACCAGAGTCAAGGGAAAAGAAGTCCAGTCAGCATTTAGTTCCCAAACCATAGTTATGTTAGAATCAGTTGTAAGTTGGCTAGAACTATAGTTGAGTTAGGTTGTTACACTCACGTGTATAAATTTGTGTATTGATATTCTATTCAATCTAATAAAGAAATTCTTGATTCTTTGAAATCTCTTTAGTTTGAGCTGAATATGCTAAAATCTTATTAAACAAGGCCGAACATACTAAAGTTCAGTTTAGCCCGGCTCATTTGCAGCCCTAATTACAAATATAATCCACTGATAAGTGGAATGATATGTTCCTATTTTAAAAAAATTATACATTTGCATTTTTATTTTATAATCATTAGATACGCAATAGAAAGGATCTTGCAATTTAAAAATTGACAACCATAAAGCAAAAATTAAAAACGTTCATTTCACTGCTTCTCAATAATTAGTTTTATCAACTTAATTAAGTTATTTTTGCCTCATAAATTGTACCAAACCGTTTGAAACATATTTGTCTTTTAACAAAAAGAAAGAAAGAAAAAAAAAAAAGGAGTTATAAGCACCCCATAAGTTACACCAAACAAATTCACGGTCTAAATTACTCTATCTATATATATATAAAAAAAAAAAAAAACTAGCAGGTGGCACACGCGATGTATGCGCAATTTAAATAGTAAGAATAAAAGAAAATAATAATGATATTAACTTTGTAATGTGTATTTAGCTTAAGTGGTTTGAGTTCTTCTACCTTAAATCCATTGTCATGGGTTCGAGCCTTACCCACTGCTTTGTGTATCATTTTTAAAAAAAAATAAAGGAACTTTGTCATGTGACATGAGAAGAGCAAAGGTTTCACTACACCAATTGAGGCCTTCTATAGAATAGATAGATAGATATATCAAATATTTATTGGATCTGGTTAACGTGTTTTAAGGGCATATGTTTTTATTTTTTTATTTCAAAAGATTGTAATTATTTATTTCATGTGGAATGTATAACAATAAGTCTAGGTATATAGACACCAAACATAGAACACATATGCTTCACATGAGATGGGTTCCACATGCAAGTGGATCTTACCTCATGTAAAACATGTGTCACATTCTTTGTTTGGTGTCTGTTCCTAGCATTACTCAATATTTAATCCTTTTAAACTTCCTAACATATGTCTTGAAAGCTAGGCTGGGCAAAATAATTAAAAAATCGCAAATAGGTCTAATCTAGACCAAACCTCACTATTTGGTTTGATTTTCTCTAAATATGGTTCGATTCTGGTTTTAAAATAGTTGAACCCTATTTCATGATTTAGTCCGTAGTTTTATAGTCATGGTTCCAGTTTAAAACCGAATTGGACCATTTATATATATATATATATATGTACTTTATTATTTATGGTAGACTCTCACTTATCTTATCTGTATCTTATATATATTCATTTTTTTAAAACTTTTTTACTTATACGTGTGTTATTGTATAATAATAGAAGTTTTAAACAATCATCTTAACAATTTTATTTGTAAAATGATGATATATTAGTTGATATTTGAACAAGTCGTGATTATGTTGCAAATGATGGCAAGATTTATGAAAACAATAGCTCTAAACTAAACCGAACTGACCGAAACCGAATCAAATTGCTTTTTCATAATTTAGATTGATTTCAAATTTTATGAAATTGTAAATACTGATTTGTGATTTTGATTTATTTCAAAATTAAATCAAACAAACCATCTTCACCCCTATTGAAAGCAACCGTTAACAAAATCCACATTTATTTTCTCCAAATTTATTAACATTCCTTCGCTTAATTGATTAATTTCAGGACTGTTGCACGGGCAAAAAACATACCAAAAAGAAGTTCAGGTGCGTCATACAAAACCATATTAATACCGTTTTAGCCTCAATGCTACTTGTTTTTTCATTTTTATTTTTGTTTTTGTAAGAGCATTCAATATTGAAAATTATATTTCATTGTCTTGTTTATTGTCTTTTTAAGAACCTTAATTCTGAATTTGCATTTTTAATTCATATTTCATAACAATGAAAACCAAGGTGAGAGAGAAATGCAATTTGCCTTTTTGATTAATTGTACTTGTGGTTTCATTGAAGGCACGTTACAACAAAACTAACTATTCACAGCATCATATTTACGACATGCATTAAATGCATGTCGTAGTTAGTACATTCAATAACCAAGGTGAGAGAGAAATTGCATTTCTACAGTTTGCGCATAGATACTATATTTGAGCTCTTTTTAATTCAATAACTTCATAGATACTATATTTGCGCATGAAAATTTCTACAATTATTTTTGACATAGGGTCTTGAAAATTTGTGTGACAGACATAGAACATGCCAGAGAGAAGTGCCGATCATATGCTCGATATTGATAAAAAGCTTGCTGAGTTACCTCCTATGCCATCTGAACGTTGCGTCTTTAGAGTACATGATCTACTACGCAACGAAAATATAAAAGCTTATGAACCAAACGTAGTTGCTATTGGTCCTTATCACCATGGTAAGGATAATCTGCAACCAATGGAAGAGCACAAATTGCGCTACTTGCAACAGCTTCTTGAACGAAGAAATGAAACCGGTGCGGAAAGATACATCATGGCGATGCGAGAATCTGAACAAAGAGCACGCAAGTTTTATGCAGAACCCATTAGCCTTGAATCAAATGAATTTGTAGAAATGATGCTTCTTGACAGTTGCTTCATCCTTGAGTTGCTTCGCAAGTATGTGATGACAATCCTGAATCTGATAGACCTGAATGACCGCAAGTTTCAGATTAGCCATATTAGAATTGGCATACGTCGTGATTTATGTTATTTGAAAATCAACTTCCATTCTTTATTGTCATGCAGTTGTTCAACATGACCAAAAATTCTAGTGAGTCACTAGACAAGTTTGTTGGCATGTTTGTTAGCTTTTTTGTCTGGATAACACCAGGTAAACGTTTAGAAGCTCCTTTTTTAAATCCAATAGAAGGTGACATCGAACATCTTCTAGGCCTGTTGCATTATTGTTGTTGCCATGAATTTCATTCAATGGTATCCCAGAGAAATATTGTTGGAATAGAAGATGAGTCTCTAAAATCTACAAAAGAGCTCCAAGAAGCCGGGATCAAATTCGAGAAGATTGAGGAACGAGATTTGTTCGACATAAGGTTTGTAAATGGGACAATGGAAATCCCAACTTTACATCTTGAAGACATTACAGAGTCTTTTCTCAGAAATATGGTTGCATACGAGCAGTACCTCCCTAATACTTCAATAAATCATTTCACTGCTTATTATGTGTTTATGGATGACCTCGTGAACACCTCAGAAGATGTCGAAATACTTACTCACCATGGACTTATTCGTAACCTTTTAGGTGACAATGATGTGGTTGTGACTATGTTAAACAAGCTCGGCAACAATGTCATGGCATCTTATGTAGGTTACGAAGAAGTTTATAACAATGTGAATAAGCATTGCAGGGTGAAATGGAACTTATGGTTGGCGATCTTAAGACGGAAATATTTCAACAATCCATGGGCACTCATCTCGTTTCTTGCTGCAGTTGTGCTGCTTTTGCTCACTGTGTTACAAACCATATTTAGGGGTTGTTTGAGATATTTTAAATAAGTACACTTTTTGATTTTTTATGAAATATGAGTTGGGTTTGAAGTGATGTGATAGAGAGGTGATACGACTTAAATAAGATAATGTGACTTAAATAGGATAGTGACTTTTTGACTTTTTTTGAAGATGTCAAACTTAGCCTTAGTATTCATCCTGTTGGAAAATCTAACTAGATATCTCTGCTTGAAGTCTTGTTTCGTTTCTTGTTATGCCACTAAATAAAAGAGCTAGACTTATGTGAGTGAGGTAGGTTGGTTGGTTTTGTTACTCACTCCTCTTGTTTTGTTTTGGCTCCGCGATTCTTTGTTGAAGAATGGGAGCCTTGTGTGATGGTTTCTTCTCACTTACCAATAAATATCTCTTTCTACTGTTCAACATGAAAAGAACAAATATGTATATACATATCTTGACCAATTAGTTGAATGGTTTGGAAATTTCAATTATTTTAGCATGGGGTCACACGTGTCCGCCTATTCTTCTTTCGAAACTTAGTGCCACATAAAATTTTAAACATTTAAGTATGTTTGATTAGTAGAATTGATAGTAGGAATTCATGAGATTAGTATTGGATTTGTTATCTATTTGGATTAATGAAATACAGAATTCCTTTTTGTTTACGTTTGTTTTGTAATAAATATGAAAAAATATAATTCCAATTATATGAATGTTTTGCATTATTAATTATAGTATTAAAAAGTTTATCAATTTTGTTGAATAGAATGACTATTAAAATATAATTTGAATAATAAAATTTACAACCAAATAATGGACTGTGAGTCCTATGGAATAATAATACCAATCCTATGCTGAAGGCTTTCAAATGAAGCATTGGTGCTTAGGCTGGTCTGATGTGTTGAAGTAGTCATGGTGTCCTGTCTTAGCTAGAGGGTATTGAAGTAGTCTTGGTGTTCTGTCCTCAGCAGAGGAGTGTTTTGTTGCTATATATTGTTTTTGTTTTGCTTTGTTCCGCTCTGCACGTTGGTTTCTCACTAACTTGGAGGTTCGAGTGTGTGTTAGCAGATGATTTGGTGTGCATATAGGTGCCAACCTAATTGGGATCTAAATGTTTCATTTTGATACTTTTTGCACCCTCCTCTTTATTGATGTATGTTATCATGCTCGTTATGTTTTTCCATTAATATAGTTTCTTTTTTGCCGATCAAAAAAAAAAAAAAAATTTCATTAGATCAAACAAGCCATTAGGATACAAATTAGGTACAAATTAGAATACACAAAATGTAAAAAAAAAATTCTAATTTACCATGTTTGGTTCTAGAAAATTGAGTCAACTTTTCAAAAAAATGAATTTTTTATTTTTAGTGTTTTTTTATTTCATTTTTAGTAATTTTTTTAATATTTTACTCAAAATTTTTATTTTTTAAATGTACCTAATCTAAATACGCTAAAAATTATAACATTTGTGAAAAAATACAAAAAAAAAAAAAAAAAAAAAAAACCAAAAATTCAATATAGTTTTGTATTTTATTATATTAAATGAATTTAAAAATTGATTAAAATATGGGAGACTTATTTATAAGTCTTTTTTCAGACACTTATGGTAGGTTAAGTTCTGTGTAATTTCTTATAGAGTCTCAAATCCTATTTAGATAGAAATGTATTCCACAAGATCCTACATAAACGTAACGTGACGTGACACTTACATAAACGTAACGTAACGTGACACTTACATAAACGTAACGTAATATGTCACGTTACGTTTCGCAAACTTAATGAGTTTTTTTTTTTTTATAAATTGAATGTGAAAATTTTGCTGGTTTATGTTGGTGTCACGTTACGTTTCATATAAATATGATCTATGGTAACATTCAATTTCTTATATAGGAAATTGAATGTTGCCATAGATCATAGGTGTCACGTTACATTTATGTAGGTGTCACGTTACGTTACGTTTATGTATAAAAAATTGCATGTTACCATAGATCATAGGTGTCACATTACGTTTATGTAGGTGTCACGTTACGTATAGGTGTCACGTTACGTTTATGTAGGTGTCACGTTACGTTACGTTACGTTTATATAGATATAATCTATGATAACATTCAATTTTTCTATATATGATTTTACTATTATTTATGATATTAACAACTAATATTGAGGGTAAATGTGTCAACAAACTTCCCATAGGACTTATGAGAACATAAGTTTTTTAGTAGGACCATATGTAACATAAGTCTCCCTAATAGGACTTATAAATAATTTTTCCTTAAAATATTTTTTAAAAAATTATTAAAAATATAAAAATACGAATTAAAAACTTAAAAAATTATTTTTAAAAATTCAAAACCAAACATGCTTATTGGTTTTGCTTTCTTTAAAAAATTATTTTTTATATGCCTTTAAAAATGGAGAAAGTAGAAATGGCTCATCTTCAACAAGATCAGAGTAACAATTACCCCCGTGGCGTGGAAAGGCACTAGTCTTTCTACACAGGTGAGCAGGATTTTGATTTCTGAGGGTACAACTAGGTACTCATTTATTTAGTGAAGTTGATAGTTGTGACTCTGCCTTTTGTGCTAGGAATCGGTGCATTTTCTACTAATTCCGATAGTAGATTCCTTTCTTTGAATTAAGTTAAATCTAACTGTTAACTGGTTATTCCTGGGCAAAGACCCATGGATGTTATGATATCTTCATGGATTTAATCTGTAAAATTTATAATCCGATCCGGTCTAATCCAATCCGACAAGTTTGGATTGATTTTTGAAATCCGTGGTTTGGTTACGGATTGAAAAATTAAAAATCTATAGTCCACGGATTGGTTCTGTATTGAACCACATGGTTCCGGATTGGAACCGATGCAGACCGTATACAAATAGCTTATATTTATATTATATACCCTCCCACATAGTATCTTCTCTTATTCCATATAAAACCTAAACCCCGCATATTTGGTTTTTAGTTTTAATTTGTAATGCTCTAAATACTTATGTAGAACTAGTTTTCTTATGATTATTTAAATTCTAGAACAGTATGCCGCTATTATAGAAACACATGTTGCTATTGTGGAACTAATATGATGCTATGTTTATATTTTTATGAAATTAAAATGTTCTATATATATATTTGTTATTTAATTATGTGAATCCGTGGTCCTAAATCAATCCAATCCGTGTTTAAATGGATTGGTTTGGATTGATTCAGATTGGTTCCATGATTTAAACGGATTGGATTGGTTCTAATTTTTCAAGAACTGTAAATAACGGATTGGTCCTGATTTTATCCCAATTCGAACCAATCCGGACCATGCTCACCCATAGGAAATATGAGTGAATATGGTCCAGTTTGGATCGATTTTGGATGAAATGAGAACCGATTCATTGTCTATGATTCCATAAAAATTAGAACTAAGCCAAATCATTAAAATTATGGAACCAATCTGATTTTTTTTTTTCCCCATTTAAACATGGTACGGTTCAGTTCAATTTGGAACAACGGTTTCACATAATATGTTTGCAAGAAAAATCATATAATGTTTTCAAAAAATTCAAATCTATCAGAAATTTTAAAAATAATAATATGTTCATCAAACAAATATTGTTGAATATTAATCTGTCATGATTTTTCAGAACATAAACTTGAACATTGTTCCACCGTTAATATGAACAAACATAATACTTAACAAATAAAAATATATGATTTAAGTTAGAAGGTCCAATTCGGTTCCAATCTGGAATCATGGACCTATATCCAAAATCAATTCGCGGAGGCTAGTTTTCCAATTTTTCAAATTAGGACCGAAACACGAATTAAAAAACTAAATCAAACCTCCCAAATTGATCTAGACCGATTTGATTTGTAGATTTTTCTATTTCCTTACTCATTTATAATCACTCAATTATAAACTTATTACAATCCATTGAGCCTGAGCAAATTAAAACTAACAAACAATGCAAGATAAATTTGTCATTTAAAATGATCAATCCGTTGGAGCGTGGCCGTCCAATTTGAAATGATTGATTAATTCTCTTTTGAAATTTTTATTAATTTCTTAATATATATTATTAATTGAATTAAATTAATATAAATGTAAAAATTTAAAGGATGAAACCGACATTGTGTTTGGTTTCATTTTTTTGGATTCAATTTTCTAAAAATTGAGTTTTTTTTTTATTTTTTATGTTTTTTTGTTTTTAATGAATATTTTTAAAATTTTAAGCAATTTTTTTTTAGATGCATCTTACTTAGATATATCTAAAAGGTAAAATATTTGTAAAAAAATATTTTAAAAAAATCAATAAATACACAAGATATGAAAATGTCTTGATTTCTCGTTTTTTTTTTTTTTTTTTTTTTTTTGGTATTTAGTGAATTTTCTATAAAAAAAAATTCATAAATATTATATTTTTTAATTGTATTTATGTTAGGTGTATCTAAAATTAAAAAAATTGCTTAGAATGTTAAAAAAAAGTGAAAACAAAAAAAATACGAAAAATAAAAAATTTTAATTTTTCAAAAAGTAAATCTTAAAAACCCAAACCAAACAAATTGAAATGACCCAATTAACATAAAAAATAAATTACCGAGACTGACAGATATAATAATTTCCCCTACTATTTTTTGTAATGAAACTACAATAATAATTTGCCCTACTATTTTTTTGAAATGAAACTACAATAATTATTATTATTATTATTTTCGGGAGTTTTCTTAGGTGTGCAATTCACAAAAGGTGTAAGTGGGTTGCACACCATGTGCCACTTACACAAAATGTATAAGTGTAAGGTGTAAGTGTAAGGTGTAAATGTAAGGTGTAAGGTGTAAGTGAGTTGCACACCATGTGCCACTTACACAAAAGGTGTAAGGTGTAAGGTATAAAATGTGTAAGTATAAGGTGTAAGTGTAAAGAATAAGGTGTAAGGTGTAAGTTGCACACCATAACCAACCCTTATTTTCTAGGAAGGTAAAGATGCATATATATTACAGTCAAGATACAATACATACGGCAAACAAAAAGGAGTTTAGCAGCCTCATGTAGAAGCTGCATTAGCTAACTTATGTGCATTTTGCACTACATGTGTGGTAACTTTTGTTATAATAATCAAAACGCTTACATAGATTACAAATATCTTGCAAAATATATTTAATATCCCACTCCATTGCCTGTCCTTCTTTGATCCTTTGAACTAACAAAAGGTAATCTGTAAGAATAGTGATTGCCCTAATACGGTTAAGCTCACATCATTTTAGCTCCTCAAGGTAAGCTCGAGCTTCAGCCACCAATGCTGAAGTTGCAAAAAAGGAAAACTTCTTGTAAGCAATCTGATTCCCCCTGTTATCTAATGCAATCCATGCAGCACCGGCTCTTGATGAATTTGGCAACCAAGCTCCATCAACTATAAACCTGTCAAAACAAGGATTTGGACACCACTTTGCACTATTATTAAAAATAAAAGTTGACCAATCTGAGACATGGACTGTATTCAAATCAATCTACCCATTAACCACCTTTGAAGCAAGTTTGCCGCATTCCCAATTCATTTGATTAATACCAGATAAAATCTGATATAGATCCACCACCACTTTCTCAAACACTGCTTTGTTCCTGTATATCCAAATTCCCCAAATTTAATTGATTCAACAATAGAATAGCCTCAACATCTGGAGCAGTTTGGAACCAATTCTCAATCCATTCTCCTACTAAAATCCGCTGATCCAAATCAGGGCTCACGGGCTTTTGTTTTAACGCAGCAGATTGCAATCGAACACTTGCGAAATTGGCATTATTGCTCAAATAGAAGTCTGGCAGCACAAATTGCGTTTGGAGTGATCAGAAAGAAATTCAACATGTTTTTGTGGATTATTTTAAGAAGCTATACTATAGCCATGGCCTTGTTGATTCAGGTACTCCTAACTCCTTGTCCTATCCAAGTAATTTTAAATTGTTGTCTACTATAAACTGTAAAATTTCTGAATAACATAAAGTTTTGCCGGATTCCCCTTTCGTGATGGAGGAGGTTAGAGATGCTGTGTTTTCCATGGGAGGCTTTAAAGCTCCAGGTGCTGACGGAGTTGTAAGTTTTAATAATACATGTAACCAATAATAATGCGGAATTAAACTTAACAGGATCTTGAATTCAATACAACTCAAGAATAAAACGAACATACCTTTCTCAGCCATTGAATTAGAGAAGTTGAGAAAATACCCCTTAGAATTGAACCTTTAATTCTTGGCTCACCTTCTTCTCTCTGTCTCTCTTAATTAGGATGACTATAAAACTTAAAGTGATGGAAAAATATTTATTATATGAAAGGGGAGTCACCCATCCTTATATAGAGGAGAGAAGAGGGCTAGATAAACTCTATTAGAAGAATTCCTAATCCATCAAGGTTTCCTTCTTATCTTAGAAGAGTGATTATATTAAAATTCTAATTAGTGAACTTGATCTCAAATATTGGCTTTATTTAAATGTGGAGTCCAAATGAAATAAAACATGTAAAAATATGTAGGCTATTGGGCCACACTAGAAAATAAATCCAACATTCTCCCACTTGGCTCATTAAGCCGATTATGATGCAATTATGAGTTTTTTTCAAAAATATGCAACTTATAAAAAATTTTGACTCATTGGATTCCACACTAAAAACTTTGACACGTGATCACGAATTTTAAAAAATAGCCAATAAGTTCAGATATATTAGAAACCATAATACTGTGATTACTTCAGATCACCAATGTGAGTCATAGCGGTTATATAACATTTATGTCATATTTCCTTCTATGCACTACACCATTGATAACCTTCACCAACCCAGTCCTTTATTGAGATATATAATTATTTTCCTGAAAAGCCCCTGTAATTTGTCTTGTTAAGACATTCCCTGTTTATCAATATTCAAATTAATGTGTACACACAATTTTAGAAACAGGAAAAAACAGAAACAAAATTATTATTGCACAAATAGTGTCAAATAAAAAATAAACATTCACGATTAACCATACACATCAAGGGTTGCTTAAAAGACCCATCCTGATAACATGCTCTTTGTATGTCTTTGGTGGCAATCCCTTTGTGAATGGATCAGCAATCATAAGAGAGGTGCTTAAGTTTTCAATTAACACTTGTTGTTTCTGGACTCTTTCTCTAACAACTAAGTACTTTACTTCCATGTGTTTGGAACCACTAGAGTACTTTCCATTCTTAGAGAAGAAAACTGCTGCGGTATTGTCACAATATATCTTCAGCGGCCTGGCAATTGAGTCAACAACACCAAGTCCTGAGATGAAATTTCGCAACCATAAAGCATGATTTGTAGCCTCAAAGCATATGCAATGTCCTTCATTTGTTTTCTTTCCAAGTCATTCCTTGGACACTGTTTTTCACTTATTTTATCACCCTTCGTGATGGGTGCATCACCGGCTGAACAAAACTGCATATTGAATCTCTCCAAAACACGATCAATATATCCTTTTTGAGATAGTCCTAGCAATCCTCGAGATCGATCCCTAAAGATCTCTATGCCAATAACAAAATTTGCCTCACCCATATCGACCATTTTAAAGTTCTTGGAGAGATATTCCTTGGTTTCATGCAATAAGCCAAGGTCATTACTAGCTAACAACATGTCATCCACATATAGTACCAACATAATGAACTTGCTCCCACTAACCTTCAGATATATGCACTGATCAACTGCATTTTCCTTAAATCCGAAAGAGGTAATGGTATCATTAAACCTTAAATACCATTGCCTAGAAGCTTGTTTAAGGCCATATATAGATTTCTTTAATTTGCAAGCTAAATGTTCTTTACCTTTCTTTGCAAATCCTTCGGGCTGCTCCATATAAATTTCTTCATCCAAATTCCTATTTAAAAAAGCAGTTTTCACATCCATTTGATGCAACTCTAAGTCATAATGAGCTACCAATGCTAGGATGATTCTAAGCGAGTCCTTCTTAGATACTGGAAAGAAGGTCTCTGTATAGTCTATGCCTTCTTTTTGAATAAAACCTTTGGCAACAAGTCTGGCTTTAAATCGTTCGATATTGCCTTTTGCGTCACGCTTGGTCTTGAAGACCCATTTAGAAGAATCATCACTATTCATGGCTTTTGAAAATGAGACTGGATCTTTGTTAATTCCAATATCAAAATCAGATTCCTGTAGATACACCATGTAGTCATCTGGAATGACAGGCTTTCTTTCCCTCTGAGATCTTCTCAGAACTGCCGGTTGTGGTGGTTCTACAATATTTTCAATGGTGATATCTTCGTGAAGTGGTGAAACATGAGGTGGTGAAGGATTTTCATTATGTTGTTCGTTTCCCTCAGCCTGTGGAATAGTCTGAGGAACAACAATTTTTCGATAAGGGTCAAATGTTGGCACATCTACCCTAATTTCCTCGAAATTCACCACTCGTGTTTTCTCACTCCCACTAATTTCACCATTCTCTAGGAATCTAGCATTACCAGTCTCCACTATTCTCGTACTGTGATTAGGACAATAAAATTTGTACCCTTTAGACTTGTCTGGATAACCAATGAAATATCCAGATATTGTTCTTGAGTCCAACTTTTTCTCTTATGGGTTGAAGATTCTTGCCTCTGCTGGACAACCCCAAATATGTAACTGTCTCAAACTAGCTTTCCTACCAGTCCACAACTCAAAAGAAGTTGTTGGGACCGCCTTACTAGGAACCCTACTTAAGATACAATTGAGTAACTTAACATACTCCTAACCATATCTTTAAGTGTACGATTATGCCTTTCAGTGACTCCATTTTGCTGTGGCGTACCAGGCATTGTATACTGAGCACGAATGCCTTTCTTTTCTAAGAATTTGGCAAATGGGCCAGGATTTTGGCCTGACTCATCATATTTACCATAATACTCACCACCCCTGTCTGATCTCACTATTTTAACCTTTCTATCTAATTGTCTCTCGACTTCAGTTATGTACACCTCAAGGATGTCAACAGCCTGAGACTTTTCATGAATTAGATACACATATCCATAACGTGAGAAGTCATCTATAAATGTGATAAAATATTTTTCACCACTAAGGCAAGAGATGTTGAGTGGCCCGTAAATATCTGTATGATTTATCTCAAGAAGCTCATTACTTCTTGTGGCACCTTTCTTGGTGTGTTTGGTTTGCTTTCCTTTAATGCAATCCACACATATCTGAAAATCAGTGAAGTCTAGGTTTTCCAAAATCCCATTCTTCACCAATTTTTCAATTCTATTTCTAGAGATATGCCCCAACCGTCTATGCCACAAGATTGAGGATTTTTCATTAATTAGACCACGTTTTAAACCAATATTCGAATATAGAGTTACTAATGATTGTGCAAACTCATGATTTAAGGTAATTTTATATAAACCATCACATAAATTACCAAAACCAATCACTTTTGAATTAAACATTAAATTGAGTTTTCCACAATTAAATAAAACTGAATATCCAACACGATCTAATTTGGATAACGAAACTAAATTCCTAGAAATTGAAGGAACATAAAAAGTGTCTTTTAGATCCATCTGATGACCTGTCTCTAAGATCAGTCGATAGGTTCCTACAGCTACGACTTCAGCTTTGAGACGGTTCCCCATATAGACAAATCTTTCACTTTCCTTCGGTTTCCTAGTTGAGAGGTATCCCTGCATGTCATTTGTAATGTGGGTCGTGGCCCCAGAGTCAATCCACCACGTATTAGAAGGTACTTCAGCAAGATTTGATTCATAACAAACAAAAGAAAATTTCTTATATTTCTTTTCGAACAAAGCCTTTCGCTTGCTATAGTCTTTCTTCACATGTCCCTTCTTACCACAAAAGTAGAACTTGACAGTGAAACCATTTTGAGCCTGATTTTCTTCCCCAGGTTCATTCCTTCTCTTTGGTGGATTTTTCTTTGATTTTATAAACTTACCCATCTTTTTCTTTATAGCTCCATGAGTTACAGCCAATGCAGTTTGATGTCCTTCTTCCCTCAACCTCACTTCCTCCTGAACACACATATTAGTTAGTTCATTCAAACTCCACTTATCTTTATTGGTGTTATAGTGAATTTTGAATGCACCGAACTGTGATGGAAGTGAGTTGAGAATAAACTGCATGAGGAAAGTTTCATCAACCTGCATCCCTAAAGTTTTAAGCTTTGCAACCTTGTCGCCATATTGAGGATGTGATCCTAAACTCCTCGGTGGCCATTATATTTCATTGTTGTCAATTCAGCCATAATAGTGCCAGCAAGTGGCTTGTCGATCTTCAACAGCCTTTAACCAAATTTTACTTTAAGCGTTAGGGTAATGTCACTAAAGAGTCCTTTGGTTAATAACCAAGTAAGATCCCAGGAAAGTCGGAGGAGTCAATATAGCCTCCCTTCTAAGTCCAACCACCTTAGATAGCAAGCTATCTTTTTGACAGATCTTAAGAGGTATTAACACAAGATCTCATAAGTAACACGGAAAAAGGCATCAACAGTATACATATTAAAGCTTTGAGAATTATGATGAACTATTGATATCACATAAGTCTTTCCTTTGGGCAAAACTTAGGTATATCTATTGTCCACTCATCAAGAATCACTTATGTAGGTCTAAAGTAATTTATGCAATTTTTCAGCTAGTCATGTTACCTTTGGGTATTCAATTCTAATCTGTCAAATTACATAAGTTACATTATCCTACCCAGTTTATAATTATTTGAAAGTGACTCTCCTTTGGGCTAGTCTCAATCTCCTAATTATAATTGCAATTGAGAATATTATCGACTTTAATGTTACCATTTTAACAATTCTTTTATGTAGTTTTATATTCATAAGTTTTACAAATCTAGGCCACTTTGGCAGCTACTAAATTAGTAAACCCTATGAATACGAAACTAACCAACAATATTCTCTATTCATTAATTTGAGTTATTTAATTATCATTAATTCAATCACAATTTTCATGAAATCACTATTTTATGATTTTTCAAAATTTCTTTTATATGATTGCAATTACCAATATAATAATAATAATAACTCTGGACGAACATGAATATATATATATATATATATGTATATATGCAATATGACAATCATGAATATCATATATAATGGTTGACAAGAATTACACCTAAATAAATTAACCACTTTAATATTTTAATATTCAATGTCATAAAATTATATCATGATATCAAATTTAAATCATGAAAATATAAATATCAACAATAATAGACAATAAGTGCATCTAATCAGATAAGGTAAAATCATAATTCTTTAATAGACCGAATGATTCAACAAATTATAAAATTGCTTTTAATCTATGTACTTTATCATAGCGGCAAGCAATACATGCAATTTAATATCATATTATGATGATTATAAAAATTATTATCACTAAAATTGATAATAAATCAAATCATGCATATGAACAACATATAGAATTATATAAAAGTTTGCACCTAACATATCACAAAACAAAGTGAGTGGACTGTGCTCTTATTTAGGTTAGGACCTAATAGATCTTATTGTCTTGTGAGTGAAGGAGTCCATGATGTGCATACATAGTTACGATTTAGAAATCAGGAATGAAATCTTCTTTCACACAACCTTTTGACTTTTAACAACACAAAAAGAGTTTCTTTGATGCATAATGAATATGAAAGAGATTAGATGTACCATTCAGACACTGCCTAATAAATATGACATGCAGCTTACAAGGTTGAACACACAGCGTATATTTAAGATAACCAACACATGCCGACATGAACAAAAATATGTTGTTATGAATAATTATAATTATAATATAATAACAATATTCATAAATATATTATTATTCCAAGGTGTATTGATTCACAAACTAAAGCTCTGATACCACATGTAAGTTTTAATAATACATGTAACCAATAATAATGCGGAATTAAACTTAACAGGATCTTGAATTCAATACAACTCAAGAATAAAACGAACATACCTTTCTCAGCCATTGAATTAGAGAAGTTGAGAAAATACCCCTTAGAATTGAACCTTTAATTCTTGGCTCACCTTCTTCTCTCTGTCTCTCTTAATTAGGATGACTATAAAACTTAAAGTGATGGAAAAATACTTATTATATGAAAGGGGAGTCACCCATCCTTATATAGAGGAGAGAAGAAGGCCAGATAAACTCTATTAGAAGAATTCCTAATCCATCAAGGTTTCCTTCTTATCTTAGAAGAGTGATTATATTAAAATTCTAATTAGTGAACTTGATCTCAAATATTGGCTTTATTTAAATGTGGAGTCCAAATGAAATAAAACATGTAAAAATATGTAGGCTATTGGGCCACACTAGAAAATAAATCCAACAGGAGTAATAGCAGCCTTTTATCAAAAACACCTGCGGGATAGTGGGGCAATCAGTTGTGTAGGGTGGGTTTTATTTATTTATTTTAAAATTCTGGTTATTTGGAAGGCATCTATTTTCCATTTAGCTTTATGCGTGAGATTTCTTAAATTTAAATTTAAATTTGGGAAAATTGTTCAGACACGTAGGGTCCACCCCTCATTTTGCTGATCTAAATTCTTTTTTTTTTTTTTTTTTCGATCGGCAAAGAAAAACTTTATTGATGTAAGAATCAAGTACACAGTACAAAATAAACCATCAATAAAGAAAAGGAAAGTGCAAAAGCATCATAATGAACTAAATCGTCCCAACTAGGTTGGCACCAAAAAGCCCATTCTATCATTTGCTAGCACTCTCAGAGTTGGTGAGAAATCAACGAGAAAACAAAGCAAACCGAACACCTACAAAACCAAACAGACTACTGCCAAACAACTGAGCAACAGAGCAATAGAACAGCCACAAGATACACAGACATCAGATCGACCACTAAACAGAATACATTAACTGAGCAGCCACCAACCACTAAACAAAATTGAGCAGACCAACAAAGCTAAGCAGACCAACCACTCCAAGAGACCAACAGAGCAGACATCAGCTAAACATAACAGGACAGCAGCAAAGCAAGCCATACAGCAGCAGCAGCAGCAGAGATTCACCACAGTAGCAAAAACCTCTATTGCATTGAGATTTCATCAGCAAAAACAGTTCTCAATTAGTACTCTATCACCCCAAAGCAAAAGGCCATCACTACAACATTGCAGTTAGCAGCACCAAGGATCACCACTAAACATATCAGGATAGCACTCAACAAACCAGTACTCACCACAGTAGCAAAGAAACCTCTATTGCATACGGCAGCAAATAATCACCACTAAGCACCATCCAGCAGCAGCAGAGGTTCACCACAGTAGCAAAGAAACCTCTAGTACATTGAGATTCCATCAGCAAAAATAGTACTCAATTAGTATTCTATCACCCCAAAGCAAAAGGCCATCACTGAAGCAAAGAACTGCTCATCAGCAGCAATAGACAACTAAGGAAACAGAACTGGTGCCTTGAAGACCAGCAGTAGACAACTAAGGAAACAGAACCAGCAACCTGAACCACAAGTTAAGAACTCTACAGCCTGATGGTAATGCACACTCAAAACTGGTGCCTAGTATTCCAGCAGAAACAACAGCCTTATCCACACTAGCACACTTCTACCTTACAAACCAGTACCTGAACTGGTGCCTTGAAAACCAGCCCAGAATTGAAACACAACAAACCTTCTACTAGCAGACTAGAAGCACCAATGCAAACTTAGAACTCTACAGCCTGAAGCTAATGCACACTCAAACTGGGGCCTAGTATTCCAGCAGAAACAGCAGTTTTACCACAATAGCAGTCTTCTACCTTACAAACCAGCACCTGAACTGTTGCCTTGAAAACCATCCCAGAACATACCACAATAACTCGGATCTCACACCAGACCACAATAACATAGATCAAACAACACAGGGACAAATTAGAAAGAAACAGAAATTAGCTAGACAGTAACCTTAGCTAAGGCAGACTAAAACCCGTTGAAGATGATGTACAATGTCATTGACTGAGTAAACTACAGCTGGGCAAGGAGATTTGGTCCATAATGCAATCCTCACCTTAATGGAATCGCACAAACTTTCAACATCAGCTTGAGCACTATTAAAAAGACAGTCATTCCTCTGTTTCCAAATGGACCAAAGCACTGCTAGAGGAACATCATTCCAGATTAACTTCAGCTGCTTTGATACTTTCCAACCAGGCCACCAATTGAGTAAGCTACTTACAGACCCAGGTGTTGCCCATTGGATACCCCACCATTCGATAATCTTAGACCAAATCCTCCAGGAAAAGGGGCAAAGCAACAACATATGGAGACCACTTTCCACCTCCCCATTACAAAAGGTAAAATTAACAGAAGATCCAGCATTTAGAACACCAATTTTATGCAGATGACTAGAGGACTTAACTCTCCCTTTCCATGCTAACCAACCAAAAAACTGAACCTTGGGGAGATATACATTCTTCCAAATGAGTGCAGTTGACTTGCTAATAGCTCCAAGACCCAATTGACTCCATCTATAGGCTGATGCTACGGAGAATGACCCTGAGGAATCTGCACTCCAACTCAATATATCCCTTCTACGTTCCCTAAGAGCCGGAGCATTAAGTAACAATGAAGACATTCTCCTCAACTCCTCCACCTCCCACTGAAAAAGAGACCTCTTAAAGCTCATATTCCACTCCCCAGCAGCAGTTCTTCTACCATACACCAAGCTCACAGATTCATCCTTTCCCACTGATAAAGAATATAATCTAGGGAATACATCTTTCAAACATACATTTCCAGCCCACTTATCCTTCCAGAAAAGCATTCTCTTCCCATCTCCAATAGCAAGGGCTATGTTATTTTTAAAAAACTCCACCAAATCAGGCCTCCCTGAAGCAATCCCCAAAATTTCCTTCCAGATCAGAGAGCACCTGAGATTCTCCACAGGAGCAAGCCACCATCCCCTCCCATCCTCATAATACTTGCTGCATATGGCCAGCTTCCATAGGGTATTATCTTCAGCCCCAAACCTCCACCACCATTTTAAGAGAAGACAATCATTCATAAGCCTGATCCTTTTAACTCCTAAGCCCCCTTGATTTTTAATTTTAGAGATCTCCTCCCACTTTACTAAATGAATCTTTCTTCTAAGTTCATCACCTCCCTATAAGAATCTAGATTGAACTCTATCAATTTCTTTTGCGACCCCTTTCGGTATCTTGAACAAAGATAAGAAATAGATTAGTAAACTAGACAACACAGACTTTATCAAAGTTAATCTACCTGCGAATGATAGGAATCTCTTCTTCCAAGAGGCTAGTTTTTGTTTACACTTATCAATCACTGGTTACCAGAATCTTCTTCTCCTTGGACAATCCCCCAATGGCATCCCTAAGTATTTTAAAGGTAGGTTTTGATGAAGGTAGTTCAATTTTTCAGCAAAACCTTTAGTGAGGTCCTCAAAAATGCCAATCCCACACCCCACACTCTTGTGGTAGTTTATTTTCAGCCCTGAAAGCAGTTCAAAACACCTCAGAATCCTTTTTACATTCCCAATCTCCTCCCATTTTGCCTCACAAAATAGAATTGTATCATCTGCAAATTGAAGATGGGTAATCACAAGATCATTAGAGACAACCACAACCCCTCTAATCAATCCCTGCTGCAGAGCTCTACCCAAAAGAATATTCAGACCTTCAGCTACAATATTGAAGAGAAATGGGGATAATGGATCCCCTTGTCTAAGACCTCTTTGAGGAATGAACTCAGATGTTGGTGATCCATTGACTAATACAGACACTCTGGCAGAATGAACACATTCTCTTATCCAACTAATCCATTTGTCGCCAAACCCAAAGTTTGCAAGCATAGAGAAAAGGAACTCAGATGTTGCTGATCTAAATTCTGATAATCATAATCTTACCATTTTATCACGTTTGTATTAAAAAAAAAAAAAAAGATAGTTTATTTTTAGAAATGCATTTATTGTCAATTTTCAGGGACAAACAAGATAAAATGATAAGATTACGATTATTGGATCAACTTAATTTTTTTTTTTTTGAATGATATACCAAGGGCCGTGTAAATTTAATGATTTTGGATTATCAAAACAGGACCCCTGGTGGGCCTCACATTCCTAAACAATTATACCAAGTTCAAATTTAAATTTGAAAGAAGGCAATCTTGTTATTAACTTATTCTAATGTTAATTCTGGCATGTGGTAATTGATTTGTCCTGCAAATTTAACGTCACTACAACAAATTAAGATTTTTGTAACGCCCAAACTTTTATTACTCGGATATCATTACTAATTTTTCATATTTAAGTCAATTTATAAAATAATAAAATGCGGAAGCACGATAAAGAAAGAATAAATCATAAATGTCCCATCTCGTAAATGCATTGATGAAATGTTCAAATATAATACTCATAACAAATGCCTTTAAGCTTATGTTACAGAATTTCATAATAGACAACTACAATGAAAAGAAATACATTCGTCCTACCACACCTTGGCATTTCGCTTAAAATTAACAAACTTCAAATCCCACAAATAAATTAAACTTCTTGATTCTTGGACGAAGCATTCGACTCCGCACTTGAAAAGTGGTGTAACAATTGGGATGAACAAATATGTCCAGTAGGGATCTCCGATGATTCTAAACAATAATAACTTATAGATATATATGATCATGAATGTTCCAAATCAATACATATACATATACGTAATGTTCTCTTTGATATCCAAAATATACATACAATAGTATATATTTTCAAAGAATCCATGTTTAGTAATTTAAGAAAATAAATTCTCATCTTTCCAAATTCACTTTCAATTATTCAAAAGTTTTCCGTGCACTATGTTTATAATCAAAACCATGTTCATGCAAATAATCTCAATAGTTAACAATTAACAATCCACGGATAACACCCACGACTACTAGCTCAATTACACATGTTGATTATCAACTACAACATCGTCATGTACTTAACTATATTCTCAAGGGATATATTCATCAACCAGTAACTCAACAGATATACATACACCAACTATGAAATCTCAAATACAGAACATCCCGTGGTCTCGCAAAGCCCTACATTAGAGCCCGACTTTGCCAATTGTTAACGCGGTACTTATATATAGCACGATTTGTTTTACTGGTTGCTAGCCGGAAGGAATGCAACACCTCTATATAGTACCGCCTGCTTTGCCGTTGGCTAACTGGAAGGAATGCATTACCTCTATATAATCGAGCATGCTTTACTGGTTGCTAGCTGAAGGATCACGTTACTTTTATATAGCACAATCACATTCCACAAAACATCAACTTCTCAAATTACTTCTATTCATTCTCATCTACTTCCATGATTACACAAACTAATAATGTTTTCAAGTCATTTTAAATTAGACAATTAATCAACAGCACATAACCTATTGTATAACAACCAATACTATCCTCTAGCGATAACCAATGACAAAACCTCTGAGCATCAATTAATATAAGCTCTTATAAGTAAAACAACGTAATTCTCATAAATTTCATACCTTCAATAACATAAATATAGTCTAATCGTTATTAACAAATCATAATGTTCCATCATTTCCATAATCAATTCCCTTGTTTTCAATAATCAATAATTTTCAACCTAGCCAAAATTCATGGCAACCAATTACTTCTTTCTCTTTCTAATTCTCAATAAAATCAATATGGCTCAATGCTTATAAAATCATCATTTCTCATAAATCATAAATTGAAAAAAAAAAAATAGGACTTTTTACATTAAACATTGTAAATATGTTTCATTAGCTCACAATTCCCCTAATCAACAGCAAAATCCAACATTAAATACTTTTCATTTGAAACCTTAACCTTTATCTATATGCATTTCGAAATCTCATAACAAAATCATATTTTTATGCAATAAAAAGTACCACATATCTATCTATAATGGAATATTGAAAAGAAGCAAGAAATTGCTACCTCTTGAAACGAAGAGAAGAAACCCGAAAAATCAATTTCGCCAAAATTTCGATCCAATCAATCAAAATGTAGCCCTCACGAACTTGTCATTTTGATCTAAAGAACTATTGTCAAAATCTTCTTTGATTTGCTTGGATTGAAGGATTTGTGTAGTTTTGACAATGGTTCTAAGATAGATGACATAAACAAAGAGAGAGAGAGAGAGAGAGAGAGAGAGAGAGAAGGTTTGTCAAAAAGTGAGTAGGGAGAGTGAGAGTATGGGTCTATATATAGTGCAAGGAAAAAAAGTCGGTTTGGACCCACATATTTGACTAAAATTGACAGCAAAAATACGCTAAATTCGAATAGATCACTTGAGCAGTGAATGAAAACTCTCAATATCACTACTTTCTTGAACAGGCTGCTTGAATTATCAAAAGTTTGCTCGAGAAATGAATTAATACTTGCAATGTCTCAGACAATTTTCAACGACTCGAGTGCTCAAACTTGCGACAACTCAGATTTGTAAACTTCAAACAAGTATAACTATTTCGTTTGGACTTCGTTTTGGTCATTCTTGTGTCTAAATTGAAGCCCCAGAATTAAGTTCTAAAGGCACACTCAAATCGGGTCAATGACTTGGGACATCACAACCTTTCCACCTTAGGAAATTTAGTCATCGAAATTATGACAATAAAATTATTCAAATGGTATGACAACAACTATAGCGATCCCGGTCCTTCTCTACTTGATTAATGTAATACGGACTTGGTTCCGTGGATGTTGGTTGTTATATATATCTTGTTTCCATCCTTCAATACTTTGTATTTGAGTTATAGGATGTTTCAGGCAGGTTTATTTCAGGTTGGGTGTGATTGGGAGCATAGGGTTGCTGCCCAGAATTTTGGTTCTTCGCTCGAGCGAGACTTTTGTCGCTCGAGCGAGCTCTGTGTTTTAGATCCTTCGCTCGAGCCAGGGTTCCTTCGCTCGAGCGAAAGTTGAGTTTTGTGTTTGCTGGCTCGAGCGAAAAGTCCTGCGCTTGAGCTTGCGTCTGCGTCTCTTTTGACCTGATGGTTGTGATTCTTGGCTCGAGCGAGCTTTTCTTCACTCGAGCGAGCGAGGTGTATGTTTTGGGTTTCTTCGCTCGAGCGAGCATTCTGTCGCTCGAGCGTGCTTCTGGGTTGCAGACCAGAAGGTTTGGATTGTTGGCTTGAGCGACGCTTTCTACGCTCGAGCAAGGATTCTTTGT
This sequence comes from Camellia oleifera, assembly GCA_022316695.1. Taxonomy (NCBI): domain Eukaryota; kingdom Viridiplantae; phylum Streptophyta; class Magnoliopsida; order Ericales; family Theaceae; genus Camellia; species Camellia oleifera. The sequence continues at coordinate 48,694,326 of CM039306.1, forward strand.
GTCTGGTCGCTGGAGCGACCACTCCTTCGCTTAAGCGAGCCTGTGCTATATCAGTAGGCAGCAGCGGGGAGCACTTCACCTTTTCATCTCTTTTAATCTCAAAACCCTAGAATGCGGCTCTCTCTCTCTCTCTCTCTACACTTACCTTCTCTCTAGGGATTGATCTGCTTCTAGTGAGTTCTTACCCTAATCTTTTTGTAAGAAAGGTAGAGGGCGGCTTGGGCTTTCTTTTAATCTAAAAGTTTATGGATTTGGAGCATTTTGGGATTTGGCCATCTTCTTCGTTTGAGCTCTTCATTTCGAGGTAGGGATACCCTACTCCATTCTATGGGTTTTGTCTTCAATTTTGGTCATTTTGAATAGTTGGTGATGTTGGGTAATTTTGGGAAAGTTAGGGTTTGTTATGTAAGTAACAAAAGAGGGGTTTTCAAATATTAAAACCTATGTGAATGTGAGTTGTTGAAAAATGGAATTTATTGTTGTTAGATTGGTGAAATCAAACCTTAGGGTTGACATGTGAAATATGGGAAAATGCCCTAATTGTAATGATAAATTAATTTGTATAATTAATTTTGGGAAAATGAGAAATTGAGTTGAGAATAATGAAATTGGAAAATTATGGGATTAAATGGTGTAGTTGGATTAATTTATCACTCACTATAAAAATGTTGATATTATATCTGTTTATGCATTTATGTTCTGTTTAGAAATATCTGCTTTGGGCTATCGGTGGAGGATAGTCGTGATTGTTGTAGACACTGCATGTTGATTAGGGAAAACTGAAACTAATCACATTGAATATGTCATTGAATATGACAGTTGGAATAATACATCAAATATGTGTATTGATTGATCCTTGTATATGATAATTGCTTATATACTTGGAATATGTGTATTATGTGGGAGGAGATAGGAGATGTACTCCATAGTTTGAGGGAAGATAGGGGATGGACTCTCAAACCTATTTGGGAGAAGATAGGGGATGGACTCCATTGATACAGCAAATACGTGTATCAGATTGAAGTGTTAATACAGCAAATATATGTATTAAATGGAAGTGTTAATACAGCAAACATGTGTATTTATTGAGGCATGGAAGTGTTTTAATTGTGAGTTGTAAACTCATTTGAATGTTGAATCAAGGAAGTGTTTTAATGTGAGATATAGTCTCATTGAAATGATTTGATAAGTTAAGGAAAATGGATTGTAACATGGACATGATTGTCATGGAACTGTATGGTAATATAAAATGGTTTATAAGTGTTAACCATCTATCAAATGCCATTATTTTAGTCATTGCTCATATTTGGTTTAGTATATTTCTACTGGGCTGTGGCTCACCCTATATGGGACATCATTTTCACATACAGATGGTATGCCACCTCCAAGGACGTAGATTGGGAGGCTAGATGCTGACAGACCTTTTGTGTTATCTTTTGTGTATTACACGTAAATCAAGCCAAGGGCTTACTTTGTAATTGAGTTAGTACTTTCTTTTGTGACCAAGTGTTGGCTTGGAAAGTTGTAAGCCCATAGGGCATTTACTTTTGTTCTCAACATGTAATACTTTTGTACTTAACTACTCTGATGAATGGAAAGATGTTTATTTCTTTTATATCTATGCATGTCAAGATTGTTGGGTTTTATGTGTTATTTTGAGGGCGTTACAACTTGGTATCAGAGCGTACCGGGTTCGAATACTTTGGGTACGTGGGAAGTGGTTAGTAACACAATGGCCTCGTTTGTTATGTGTTTATGTGATAACGTGTTTATGTGGTTATATGGGTATGGAATGTAGTTTCTAGGATGTTGATTGGATCCTTGGGTTTCTGGGAGTCTTGTTGGAAAAGCAATTGATCAATGCTGTTTCTAATCGGAACTTTAGCAACGCCTCGGGACTATCATTATTTGAAAATGAAATTCGTAAGTGCTTATGTGATTATGTGCTTACGTGGAATGAATTATTGTTGTCCAATGCATTAGGATGTGAGTGTTACAGCTTTGGCACATTTGTGAATGTGCTAATGTTCTTCGTTACCTTTATTAGGATGTCAGTACGAGGATGTGGTGGTAGGCGAGGTAGGCCGAGAAGGCAGGAGATGCCCATACCGGATGACATTCCGGCGCAGCAGGAGGATGTTGGACAAGCCAATGTGGTCGAGCCAGTAGGTCAGCAGGCCATGGGCGCCTTAGCCCACGAGATGGCAAGAGCTTTGAGGGCATCCATGGACATTCTCAGAGCTGAGAATCAAGTCCAGGCCCAGGTTGTTGATGCAGGGCCTTCTTTCCTGAAGAGGAAGTTCTTCCGGTCAAATCCGGATGAGTTTTTGGGGGATCTGAAAGAGCCACTTAAGGCTGATGAGTGGTTGGAACAGATGACAAAGGCGTTTGAGATGCTTGGCATCGAAGACGGGGCTTTGAAGGTGACCTTGGCGTCTTTCCAGCTAAAGGGGGATGCGGGTCAGTGGTGGAAGTTCATAAGGGGTCGTATTGGTGGCACTTGGGAGGTTTTTGTAGATGCTTTCCAGGAGAAGTTTCTGTCTCCCGCTGTTAGGGAGAAGTTGAGAGATCAGTTTTGCCAGCTTTTGCAGCTGAGTTCTTCAGTGACCGAGTTTGAGTCCGTATTTACTAGTTTATCCAAGTTTGCACCTGAGCTTGTGGAGTCTGAAGAACGACGTTGTTTGGAATTTGAGAAGAAATTGAGGCACGGGCTCAAGATGAGAGTTGGGGGGTCTATGACTCGGGAGTATGGACGCCTTGTAGATGCTGCGGCCCATATGGAGATTATGATGCGTGAGGAGGAGGAGAGGTTGAGGGGCTCCAAGAGGAGGTAGGATGGCCAGGGTGATGGCACGAGACAGAGGGGTGCTAACCCTCAGCAGTCTCAGGGAGCTTTTGCTAGATCTACCTTTCCAGTGCCGAGTGCAGGCTCTAGGAGAGGCAGTCAGGGAGACGTGATTTGTTACAAATGTGGTCAGCTGGGCCACAAGTCTCCAGCTTGCCCGCAGAGGGGAGGAGGTCAGAGAGCTGCTTCATCTTCGGCTCGACCTTAGAGCCAGAGTCAGGGCAGAGGTCAGCCACTATCTTGTTATCAGTGTGGTTAGGCGGGGCACCTGAAGAGGTTCTGCCCGCAGTTGAGTGCCACATCAGGTGCGTCTGGTTCTAGGCAGACGCAGAGTTTTCAGCCAGCACAGTCAGTCCAGGCCTCGAGGGCTAATTAGGGCGCTTCATCGTCCCAGTCTGTGCAGTAGTCTTTTGCTCCTAGCAGGTGGATTAGAGACTTTCTGGGCGCGTGTACGCTGTTACCACGCAGGATCTTGTACCTGCTCCATCTGTTGTGAGAGGTACCTTCTTGTTTTGCAACTCGGTCGCTAATGTGTTGATTGATACGGGTGCATCCCATTCCTTCATATCTGCTGCATTTGCATCTATTTTGGGGTTGGAGTTGGCACAGTTAGCATCTCCTATATGTGTTGTATCACTTGTCGGGGGTGAATTGATTTTGAAACAGGGGTGTCGAGGCTGTGATATAGAGGTCGCCGACCGCCGGCTTCCATTTTCCTTTGTAGTTATGGCTATGTCGGGTTTCGATGTGATTTTGGGTATGGACTGGTTATCGTCATACCGGGCGATTATTGATTGCTACCGCCAGAGGGTCACAGTATGTACCTTGAGCGGGGATTGTTTCCATTTCTTGGGGGATCGGGTTGGTAGTGTGTTGCCACCGGTGTATGATCCGCGGGAGTGGAGTGAGCTTAGTGGTCTTCTTGCTAGCTTTATGAGTAGTGAGTGTGATGAGACCCGGACTGTATTGCCGAGAGTGGTTAGTGAGTATTCGGATGTCTTTCCCGAGGATCTTGTTAGCTTACCACCTCATCGAGAGATTGAGTTCTCTATTGATCTAGTGCCCAACATGGCGTCGATTTCTATGGCACCTTATCGTTTTGTCCCAGCCGAGTTGATTGAGTTGAAGATTCAGCTCAAAGAGTTGTTGGATAAGGTCTTTATTCGCCCTAGTGTTTCGCCATGGGGAGCACCGGCCCTCTTTGCCAAAAAGAAAGATGGTGCCTTGAGACTTTGTATTGATTACCGAAAATTGAATCGGGCTACGGTTAAGAACAAGTACCTTATCCCTCGTATTGATGATTTGTTTGATCAGTTGAAGGGTTCTTGTTGTTTCTCTAAGATAGACTTGAGATCGGGTTACCACCAGTTGAGGGTCAGGGAGGAGGATATTCCGAAGACGGCATTCCGTACGCGGTATGGCCATTATGAGTTTCTGGTGATGCCTTTTGGGCTCACCAATGCACCGGCAGTGTTTATGGATTTGATGAACTGGATATTCCGGGAATTTTTAGATTGTTTTGTAGTCGTTTTCGTGGACGACATTCTGATTTATTCACCTTCTGAGGAGGAGCACGAGGAACACTTGAGAGTGGTGCTTGAGTTGCTTAGAGCCCACAGGCTGTATGCCAAATTTGGGAAGTGTGAGTTCTGGCTAGGGGAGGTCAAGTTCTTAGGCCATGTGGCTTCTGGGAAAGGGGTGTCTGTTGATACATCCAAGATTGAGGCAGTGCAAGATTGGGCACAGCCTAAGAATATTTTCGAGATCCGCAGTTTTCTGGGATTAGCTGGGTACTACCGCCGGTTTGTGAAGGATTTCTCCAGACTAGCTTCGCCACTGACTAGATTGACACAGAAAGGGGTCAAGTTTGTGTGGAGTGAGACTTGTGAAAAGTCGTTTCAGGAATTGAAAGTTAGACTTACCACCACTCCAGTGTTGATTATTCCGGAGAGAGCTTTGGGTTACGCTATTTATTGTGATGCGTCACGAGAGGGTTTGGGTTGTGTATTGATGCAAGAGGGAAAAGTGGTGGCCTATGGCTCACGTTAGTTGAAAATACACGAGAAGAATTACCTTACACATGACCTAGAGTTAGCAGCTGTGATCTTTGCCTTGAGGATTTGAAGGCACTACCTTTATGGTGAGAGATTCGAGGTGTTCTCGGATCATAAGAGTCTGAAATATCTGTTTACACAGAAAGAATTGAACTTGAGACAGAGGAGGTGGATGAAGTTTATTGAGGATTATGATTTCGAGTTGCATTACCATCCGGGGAAGGCCAATGTTGTGGCCGATGCCCTTAGCAGAAAATCCATTAATGATGTAGCTTGTATAGCCATTCGGGAGTGGGAGATGTTGGGTGCACTTGGCGAGTTTGATTTGCTTCTAAGCGAATCCATTGAGGTTGCGGCCTTGTTTTCTGCTGTTGCGCAGCCTACACTTGTGACACGAGTGTTAGAGGCACAGAGAGGTGACCTTAAGGTAGAATCCCTCCGAGAGAAGATCTCTAGTGGGAAGGTTGAGAAGGGTTTGGCGGTGTATCCCGATCTGAGTGTGAGATACCGAGACCGTCTGTTTGTGCCGGAGTCTTGCCGAGAGGAGGTACTCTGAGAGTTTCACCATTTACGCCTTGCGGTGCATCCGGGAGACACTAAGATGTATCGTGATTTGGGTCGCCAATTTTGGTGGCGGGGTATGAAGAAGGATGTGGCAGTCTTCGTGTCCAAGTGCCTTACTTGTCAGCAAGTGAAGGCCGAGCATCAGAGGCCAGCGGGTTTGTTACAACCCTTGCCTATTGCCGAGTGGAAGTGGGAGCATGTCACTATGGACTTCGTTGTAGGTCTTCCGAGGACTCAGCGGGGTAGTGATGCTATTTGGGTGGTTGTAGACCGGTTGACTAAGTCGGCGTACTTTATCCCTATACGCGTGAGAGATTTGGTAGATCATCTTGCCGACTTGTATATTCGGGACATAGTGAGGTTGCACGGGGTCCCAGTGTTGATCGTCTCAGATAGAAATCCATGTTTTACTGCTAGGTTGTGGCAGAGTTTGCAGAGTGCTTGGGCACTAGATTGACCTTTAGCACGGCTTATCATCCTCAGACTGACGGGTAGTCCCAGCGTACTATTCAGATCCTTGAAGATATGCTTCAAGGTTGTGTTATTGATTTTAGTGGGTCGTGGGAGAGGCACTTTCCCTTGGTGGAGTTTGCCTACAACAACAGTTTTTAGTCGAGTATCGGTATGGCACCGTTTGAGGCCTTGTATGGCCGACCTTGTAGATCTCCAGTTTGTTGGGCCGAGGTGGGTGATGCACCTTTGTTGGACCCGAAGTTGGTGAGGGAAACGACGGAGTTGGTTGAGCTTATCCGTAAGAGGCTTGTTATAGCCCAGAGTCGTCAGAAATGTTATGCCGACCGTAGGAGGAGGCCTTTGGTATTTGAGGTGGGTGATCATGTTTTCTTGAAAATATCATCTAGGTGGGGTTTGATGAGATTTGGTAAGAGTGGGAAGTTGTCCCCTCGATTTATTGGCCCTTTTGAGATCCTCGAGAGGATTGGCGAGGTTGCCTACCGTTTAGCTTTGCCGCTGCAGTTGTCCAGAGTGCATGACGTGTTTCATGTTAGTATGCTTCGGAAGTACGAGTCGGATCCATCGCATGTATTGGATTGGACCGACTTAGAGGTTGATGAGGATGCCTCGTATGAGGAGAGACCGGTTCGGGTCTTGGATAAGCGGGATCAAGTCTTGCGAGACAAGACCATCCCCTTGGTAAAAGTTTTGTGGAAACATTATGGGGTGGAGGAAGCCACTTGGGAATGTGAGTTGGAGGTCCGAGAGAAATATCCGGATCTATTTATAGATGTTTGAGCACACGTTGTAAATTTTGTTGTATTGATAAACCTTAAGAGCATTGAATATGTCTTAGGTTGTAAAACATTGTATATATTCCGGTTTATGGAAGTATTGTAGAGCTTGTCTTGAAATGGAAGTTTATTATAACATTGTATATGTTGAATGTGTTGTAGAAATAGAAATATATCATGAACATTGAATATGATATGGAATTATAAATTATGTATATTGGAAAATTGTTGGAATTGAAGGAAATGCATGTTGATAATGCATATTGTAATGCATATTGTGAAATGCCTCTTCGATAGAGATGGAATGGCCGGTAATGGGTCAAGTTATGGAATTTTGAATTGTAGTGTGGTTGAGAATTGAGAAAAACTTGTTTTTGAAAACTTGTGCCTAATTTCGGGGACGAAATTCTTTAAGGGGGGGAAGGTTATAGCGATCTCGGTCCTTCTCTACTTGATTAGTGTAATCCGGACTTGGTTCCGCGGATGTTGGTTGTTATATATATCTTGTTTCCATCCTTCAATACTTTGTATTTGAGTTATAGGATGTTTCGGGCAGGTTTGTTACAGGTTGGGTGTGATTGGGAGCATAGGGTTGCTGCCAAGAATTTTGGTTCTTCGCTCGAGTGAGACTTTTGTCGCTCGAGCGAGCTCTGTGTTTTAGATCCTTTGCTCAAGCCAGGGTTTCTTCGCTCGAGCGAAAGTTGAGTTTTGTGTCTGGTGGCTCGAGCGAGAAGTATTGCGCTCGAGCTTGCGTCTGCGTCTCTTTTGACCTAATGGTTGTGATTCTTGGCTCGAGCGAGCTTTCCTTCGCTCGAGCGAGCGAGGTGTATGTTTTGGGTTTCTTCGCTCGAGCGAGTATTCTGTCGCTCGAGCGTGCTTCTGGGTTGCAGACCTCAAGGTTTGGATTGTTGGCTCGAGCGAGGCTTTCTACGCTCGAGCATGGATTCTTTGTGTCTGGTCGCTGGAGCGACCACTCCTTCGCTCGAGCGAGCCTGTGTTATATCAGTAGGCAGCAGCGGGGAACACTTCACTTTTTCATCTCTTTTAATCTGAAAACCCTAGAATGCGGCTCTCTCTCTCTGTCTACACTTACCTTCTCTCTAGGGATTGATCTGCTTCTAGTGAGTTCCTACCCTAATCTCTTTGTAAGAAAGGTAGAGGGCGGCTTGGGCTTTCTTTTAATCTGAAAGTTTGTGGATTTGGAGCATTTTGGGTTTTGGCCATCTTCTCCATTTGAGCTCTTCATTTCGAGGTTGGGATACCCTACTCCATTCTATGGGTTTTGTCTTTAATTTTGGTCATTTTGAATAGTTGGTGATGTTGGGTAATTTTGGAAAAGTTAGGGTTTGTTATGTAATTAACAAAAGAGAGGTTTTCAAATATTAAAACCTATGTGAATGTGAGTTGTTGAAAAATAGAATTTATTGTTGTTAGATTGGTGAAATCAAACCTTAGGGTTGACATGTGAAATATGGGAAAATGCCCTAATTATAATGATAAATTAATTTGTATAATTAATTTTGGAAAAATGAGAAATTGAGTTGAGAATAATGAAATTGGAAAATTATGGGATTAAATGGTGTAGTTGGATTAATTTATCACTCACTATAAAAATGTTGATATTATATCTGTTTATGCATTTATGTTCTGTTTAGAAATATCTGCTTTGGGCTATCGGTGGAGGATAGTCGTGATTGTTGTAGACACTGCATGTTGATTAGAGAAAACTGAAACTAATCACATTGAATATGTCATTGAATATGACAGTTGGAATAATACATGAAATATGTGTATTGATTGATCCTTGTATATGATAATTGCTTATATTTTTGGAATATGTGTATTGTGTGGGAGGAGATAGGGGATGTACTCCATGGTTTGAGTGAAGATAGGGGATAGACTCTCAAACCTGTTTGGGAGAAGATAGGGGATGGACTATATTGATACAACAAATACGTGTATCAGATTGAAGTGTTAATACATCAAATATGTGTATTAAATGGAAATGTTAATACAACAAACATGTGTATTTATTGAGGCATGGAAGTGTTTTAATTGTGAGTTGTAAACTCATTTGAATGTTGAATCAAGGAAGTGTTTTAATGTGAGATATAGTCTCATTGAAATGATTTGATAAGTTAAGGAAAATGGATTGTAACATGGACATGATTGTCATGGAACTGTATGGTAATATAAAATGGTTTATAAGTGTTAACCATCTATCAAATGCCATCATTTTAGTCATTGTTCATATTTAGTTTAGTATATTTCTACTGGGCTATGACTCACCCTATATGGGACATCATTTTCAGGTACAGATGGTATGCCACCTCCAAGGACGTAGCTTGGGAGGCTAGAGGCTGATAGACTTTTTGTGTTATCTTTTGTCTATTACATGTAAATCAAGCCAAGGGCTTACTTTGTAATTGAGTTAGTACTCTCTTTTGTGACCAAGTATTGGCTTGGAAAGTTGTAAGCCTATAGGGCATTTATTTTTGTTGTCAACATGTAATACTTTTGTACTTAACTACTCTGATGAATGGTAAGATGTTTATTTATTTTATATCTATGCATGTCAAGATTGTTGGGTTTTATGTGTTATTTTGAGGGCGTTACAACAACTGACACTAACGTTCAAGGTGGGACAATCACAAAGATCTACAACCACCAATTCAAAATATAGATCAGTACTTGAGATAGTACCCTAGATTTCGGCCTCTCATCTCGGTGCCCTAAGGACACCCGAGTAACGAAGATAGCAAGATAATGACATAGTGAGTCACTCACGATTCATTTACTATAACAAAAAGAGGTTTTGGTCAAACAAAATGGAGTTCCCATTATGTATGGGCTTCTGAGAAACAACATTAAATATGTGTGGTCAAATATGCCTCTGCGAGTAACAAAATACACAACCATATAATTAGCAATCCAAGCTCTGTTCGTTACACAATATTTTCATACAAGGTTAAAGGAATCTCTACACATTATGCATTGAAAAAAAAAAAAAAAAATTTCCCCATTTTTCCTTGAAAATTCTTCTCTACATACCAAAGAAACTCCTTTTAAATTTTATCAAAAGGTCTTCAAACTCTTAATGTGTACAATTAATTAAAAAAGCTTCAACTTTTCCATGTAACATCCAAAGGTTTTATAAACATTTTTCATACATACATACCATTATGCAGCAAATCAATATCAGACATATAGTGTAGGGAAATCCCTTTGCTACACATTTTTTATGAAGAGCTGTACTATATGGACCTTACATATTTTTTAGTAAATTTTACCTATTTTTTGTGATAAATGATACTTAACTTTCTGATAGAATTATGAAAATTTGTGGTTAAAAAATGAATTCACAACAAATTATCATAACACTACTAGAAGTTTCTGTAAGATTTATAAAAAAAAATAAGATAAATTAACAAAAAAAAAAAAATATTTAACATGCTTGTTACATATACCGAAGGGATTTCCACATTGTATACATAACTATTTTTTTATTTTAAATAACTTAGTATCTAACCCATTAGACCGACTAATCTGAGGGGCCAATCCGATCGTCAACTTGTGGGGTTTCCAATTGAAGCCAGAAGAACGTCCCATATTTTACTTAGAAAGTTTCGAACTTGAAACTTTGAAAGGTCAGGTCCCAAATCTTTACAATTAGGCCAACCCTTAAGCTACCCAATCGTGTCATTACCTTGCTGCATTATACATAAATGACCATTATGCAGCAATCCAAATACAATTAGACGTTTTGTATTTCTTGTTGCTTGCACTAAAGGGTGATTTAGTAAAATGATTATTTTCATTTACAATGTTAAGTCAAAATGTCTAACAGTGGAGGTCAACATAGTTTTAAAAACTTTAAGGGAGGTGTCTGTAATTTCAATAAACCTCAAGGGTGGTCAGTGTAATTTATTCTTTTTCATTAGTTGAAAAATAGAGCAATTGCATTTATGTTTATTTTTTAGACAACTCAAGTGTTAATGAATGGTGGGAAAGATTTTTTTTCCACGGGGATTGGTTTTCTCCAGTTGGGAATCCTAATTGGAGGGTACTTTTGGGCCTCCGTGGGCCCACCACAGAACCCGCATTGATAATCCAAACCGTTCGATGTGTAAAACTCATCAAGTACTTCATCCTAATAAAAATCATATTGATCAGATATCGGTAGCCACTTTATCAGATCACATTTGTGTTAACCATTTATTTTAAAAATCATATTTACCATTGAAATAAAAGTGATCTGATCAGGTGGCTACCGATATCTGTCAGTGTGAGTTTTTGCAAGGATGAAGTGCTCAGCGAATTCTACACATTGAATGCTATGGATCAATGATGCGGGCTTCATGGTAGGCCCATGGAGGCCCAATAACATCCTCGAATCCGATTTGGACAGGAGAGAAGCTTCCTATTTTTTCAAAACCCCAATTATTATCAAGAGTATTTTGATAACAATGTCATCCATAGGACTTATTGGAATATAAGTAAATAATTTAAACTAAAATGAAACATACTAAAATGACTAAATAAGCACAAAAAGATAAAATAGGCTAATTTAGCTAGTAAGACAAGATGTCACATCCAAACTATAATCATTTGACTTTTTCTCTCATAATCATCATATTCAAACTAAAAAAAGTCAAAAGTTCTTCCCAAACAAAACAAATTTAGCGAGGCTAAATTAGCCAAAAAGCCAAAAAAATCAGACTACATTGGCTCTTCTCAAATGAAGGGAGCACATGAATAGAGATTTATGAATAAATGACCCCATTCTTTTTCTTACATACATTCCATTATACAGCAACTCAATATCAAACATACAGTGTAGGGGAATCCCTTTGGTACACATTTTTTATGAAGAGGTGTACTGCATGGACCTTCCTACGTATTTTTAAGTAAATGTTACATATTTTTTGTGATAAATGATACTTAATTTTCTGATAGAATTATGACAATTTCTAGTTAAAAATGAATTAACCACAAATTTTCATAACTCTACTAGAAGTTTGTGTAAGATTTATGAAAAAAAAAAATAAGATAAATTACCATAAAAATATGTAACAAGCTTACTACATATACCGAAGGGATTTCCCCATTGTACACATAACTTCTTCTTCTTCTTTTTTTTCTTTTTTAATAACTCGGTATCCAGCCTATTAGACAAACTAATCTAGGTGATCAATCCCATCGTCGACTTGCGGGGGTTCCAATTAAAGCCATGACAAAGTCCCATATGGATTGTCCAAAAAAAATTAGTTTTTACTTATAAAGTTTCGAACTTAAGACTTTGAAGGGTAATGTCCCAAATCTTTACCATTTGGCCAACCCTTTAGCTACCAACCATGTCATTACCTTGCTGTATTATACATAAATGACCATTATGCAGCAATCCAAATACAATGAGATGTTTTTTTTTTTTTTTTTTTTTTTTTTTTAAATCTCTTGTTGCTTGGACTAAATGGTGATTTAGGAAAATGATTATTTTCATTTACAATGTCAAGTTAAAAAGTCTAATAAGGGAGGTCAATATAATTTTTAAAACTATAAGGGAGGTGTATGTACTTTCAACAAACCTCAAGGGAGGTCTGTATAATTTTTTCTTTTTTATTAGTTGAAATATAGAGCAATCGCATTTACGTTGATTTTTGAGACAACCCAACTGTTAATGAATGGTGGGAAAGATTTTCTCAAAGGGGACTGGTTCTCTCCAGTTGGGAATCCTAATTGGAGGGTACTTTGGGGCGTTTGTGGCCCCACCACAGAGCCCGCATTAATAATCCAAACCGTTCGATATGTAAGACTTGTCAAATACTTTATCTCGGTAAAAAATCATATTGATCGGATATCGGTAGCCACTTTGTCAGATCACATTTGTGTTAACCATTTATTTTAAAAATCATATTTTCCATTGAAACAAAAGTGATCTGATCAAGTGGCTACCGATATTTGTCATCGTGAGTTTTTGCAGTGATGAAGTGCTCGACGAATTCTACACATTGAACGCTATGGATCAACCATGCGGGCTTCGTGGAAAGAAGTGATTGCCGTAATAAACAAAGAAGGGTGAGCAGAGGGGAGCCCTTGAAGTCTCATACGTTTTTGAGGGACTATGCAACTATGCCAGTTGAAATCAACGTTTTTGATGGCCCATGGAGGGCTAATAACACCTTTGAAACTGATTTGGACTGGAAGGAAGCTTCCCTTTTTTTGAAACCCCTAATTATTATTAGGAGTATTTTGATAACAATGTCATCCATAGGACTTACTGGAATGTAAGTAAATAATTTAAACTAAAATGACTAAATAAGCACAAAAATATAAAATAGGCTAATTTAGCCAGTAAGACAACATATCACATCCAAACTATAATCATTTGATTTTTTTTCTCTCATAACCATCATATTCAAACTAAAAAAAAGAAGCCAAAAGTTCTTCACTCACAGAGCTAGTTTAGCAAGGCTAAATTACCAAAAAGCCAAAAAAAATCAAACTAAATCATCTTAAACAAAGGGAGTAAATGAAGAGGGATTTATCAAAAAATGACCCTATAATTTTTCATACATACATACCATTATGCAACAACTCAATATCAGACATACAGTGTAGGGGAATCCCCTTTGGTACACAATTTTTATGAGTAGGTGTACTATATGGACCTTCTTACATATTTTAAGTAAATGTTACGTATTTTTTGTGATAAATGGTACTTAATTTTCTGATAGAATTATGGCAATTTGTGGTTAAAAAATGAATTAACCACAAATTTTCATAACTCTACTAGAAGTTTATGTAAGATTTATCACAAAAATAAGATAAATTACCAAAAAAATATGTAACAAGCTTATTACATATACCGAAAGAATTTCCACATTGTACACATAATTTCTTTTTTATTTTTATTATTATTTTTTTTTACATAACTCGGTATCCAACCTATTAGACAAACTAATCTTGGCAATCAATCCCATTGTCAACTTGCCGGGGGAGGGGGGTTCCAATTAAAGCCATGACAAAGTCCCATATGGATTGTCCTAAAAATATTGTTTTTACTTAGAAAGTTTCAAACTTGAGACTTTGAAGGGTCAGGTCCCAAATCTTTACAATTAGGCCAACCATTTTAGCTGCCCAACCATATCACTCCCTTGTTGTATTATACATAAATGACCATTATGCAGCAATCCAAATACAATGAGATGTTTTGTATTTCTTGTTACTTGGACTAATGGGTGATTTAGTAAAATGATTATTTTCATTTATAATGTTAAGTCAAAAAGTCTAATAGGTCAATATAATTTTAAAAACTTTAAGGGAGGTGTATGTACTTTCAACAAACCTCGAGGGAGGTCGGCATAATTTGTTATGTTTTATTCGTTGAAATATAGAGCAACCGCATTTATGTTGAATTTTTAGACAACCCAAGTGTTAATGAATGGTGGGAAAGATTTTTTCAAAGGGGACTGGTTCTCTTTAGTTGGAAATCCTAATTGGAGGGTACTTTTGGACATTCGTGGGCCCACCATAGAGCCCGCATTGAAAATACAAACCATTCGATATGTAAAACTCATCAAGTACTTCAGCACAGTAAAAAATCATATTGATCAGATATCGGTGGACACTTGATTATATCTCATTTATGTTAACCATTTATTTTAAAAATCATATTTACCATTGAAACAAAAGTAATCTGATCAAGTGGCTACCGATATCTGTTAACGTGCGTTTTTGTAGAGATGAAGTGCTCGGCAAGTTCTACGCATTGAGCGGTATGGATCAACGATGCGGGCTTCGTGGTAGGCCCATGGAAGCCCAATAACACCCTCGAATCCTATTTGGACTGGAGAGAAGCTTCCCTTTTTTCAAAACCCCAATTATTATTAGGAGTATTTTGATAACAATGTCATCCATAGGACGTAGTGGAATATAAGTAAATAATTTAAACTAAAGTGAAACATACTAAAATGACTAAGGCCATCTCCAACGCTACACCAAATTCATTACCAAATTCAAATTTGGTGAAAAAGTTCTCGTTTTGGTACTTCAATGGTTTCATCATACATGTGTCAAACTGAGAATATAACAAATGTTTCATCAAACTGAGTATTTGGGCCACCTTTCACGATTTTACTGTGCATGCTCGTTGAGGTGGGACCCATTGGACATCCGGCTGGATGATCCCCAGGTCATCCTCTTTCTTGAACAATTCTCACAAAAATAGGTAACACAAAGTGTTGGAAAAATGGTTCGTGCAACCATGACTTTTGGCTAACTTTGAGCCTAAATTGAGATGGGCTCCAAACATCGATTGAGGTGTGTCCGAGTGGAAACACATTCTTTGCTAGGTGGTGATTCACTTCGTATATTTGGTTGTTCAAACCGTTTTCCGAGTGAATGTGAAATTGACTCCGAAAGAGGCTTTGGCAACACAGTAGGTGAATGAATTCAAATTGAAAGTTTCATAACATAACATGTCGTGGCATCAGTTTTTTAGTTAGAGGGCTGTGATTAGTCTTGATTTTACCAAAACCATTAGAGAAGATTTATGTCATACCATCTTTACTAGGACACATTAATTCCTTCTTAGAAATGGTAGTAGGGTAGCAATTTTGGATTTTGCATTCTAGCTTATAGAAAAATTGCTTTTCGTACCAAATAGCTTACAACTTCCGACCTCTCTAGGAAAATAAAATTTTCATAAGAGGCCATGATTGAAAGATTATAATTTATATAGATTGCAAATTTATAATTTCTATCTCTTTAGTTCAAGACGCAGTATAAGAATGTTGTTTAATTGTTCTATTGTTTTATTTTTATATATTTTTGTTAGTTGTAAAACTAGGGAAAGATGTTTATTTTCTTTTATTTGTTGTTGTGCCTGTAGCTTTCCAAGTGCTTCTTAGATGCTAAATATTTTCTGCTTCCATCTGTTTTTAGCTAATATATACAACCCTAATTGTCATGCTCTTTGTATCCTTCAATACTTTTGGGTTGCCTCTATTTAACTGATTATAATTTATAAATAAAAACTTAAAAGCAAGTTTTGTGTGTGATTTTTCCTGATTTCTTTCCTTACCCAAAATGATTGGATTCTAAGAATTATTTTGATATTGTGCTGAGGAGAAGAGGTGGGTGTGTGTGCTTTCATGATATCGGCAAAACCATAGAGAATCTGGTGTATGTTCTTGTTCTTGTTGTTCTTCTTCTTCTGTAACTCCTTAAAGTTCCCAACCAAACAATCCTTCTCTTCTTTCATAATTATTATGACAAACAATTCAGCTGTTGTTTTTTTATTTTTTACACTGACTGGTCGATTAGCCAGTTGTTTGTTCGGTCGACCGGTGGTTTGATGAAAAGCCAAACCCCTCTGTTGGAGTAGGCGATATCAAAGAGAGTTTTCACTCAAATTTTTACTCAAATTTGGTGAAAAAAGTAATGCATCGTTGGAGATGCTCTAAATAAGCACAAAAAGATAAAATAGGCTAATTTAGCCATTAAGACAAAATGTTACATCCAAACTATAATCATTTAACTTTCTCTCTCATAACCATCACATTCAAACTAAAAACAGCCAAAAGTTCATCCCTAACGGAGCTAATTTAGCTAGGCTAAATTAGCCAAAAAGCAAAAAAAATCATACTAAATTAGTTCTTCTCAAAAGGAGTAGATGAAGAGAGATTTGTGAATAAATGACCCAATAATTTTTCATACATACATACCATTATGCAACAACTCAATATCAAACATGCAGTGTAGGGGAATCCATTCGGTACACATTTTTTATGAAGAGTTGTAATATAGTGACCTTCTTACGTATTTTTTAGTAATTGTTACGTATTTTTTGTGATAAATGATTCTTAATTTTCTGATAAAATTATGATAATTTGCGGTTAAAAAATGAATTAAGCACAAATTATTGTAACTCTACCAGAAGTTTATGTAAGATTTATCACAAAAATAAGATAAATTACCAAAAAAAAAATATGTATCAAGCCTGTTACATATACCGAAGGGATTTCCACAATGTACGCATAACTTTTTTTTTTTTTTTTTTAAATAACTCGGTATCCAACTCATTAGACCGGCTGATCTGGAGGATCAATCCCATCATTAACTTCTGGGGTTTCCAATTAAAGTAAGGACAAAGTCCCATATGGATTGTCCCAAAAAAATTATTTTTACTTAGAAAGTTTTGAACTTGATACTTTGAAGGGTCAGGTCCCAAATCTTTACCATTAGGCCAACCCTTTAGCTACCCAACCGGGTTATTACCTTGCTGCATTACACATAAATGGCCATTATGCACTAATTCAAATACAATGAGATGTTTTGTATTTCTTGTTGCTTGGACTAAAGGGTGATGTAGAAAAAATGATTATTTTCATTTACAATGTTAAGTCCAAAAGTCCAATAGGGGAGGTCAATATAATTTTAAAAACTTTAAGGGAGGTGTCTATAATTTCAAAAAATCTCAAGGGAGGTCAGTGTAATTTATTCTTTTTTATTAGTTGAAAAATAGAGCAATCGCATTTATGTTGATTTTTGAGACAACCCAAGTGTTAATGAATGGTGGAAAAGATTTTTTCAAAGGGGACTAGTTCTCTCTCCAGTTGGGAATCCTAATTGGAGGGTACTTTTGGGCCTATGTGGGACCACCACAGAGCCTGCATTGATAATCCAAACCATTTGATGTGTAAAACTCATCAAGTACTTCATCTTAGTAAAAAAATTATATTAATCGGATATCGGTAGCCATTTCATCATATCACATTTGTGTTAACAATTTATTTTAAAAATCCTATTTACCATTGACACAAATATGATCTAATCAAGTGGCTACCGTTATCTGTCATTGTGATTTTTTGTAGGGATGAAGTACTCGATGAGTTCTATACATTGAACGGTATGGATCTTCGATGCAAAGAACACCCTCGAATCTGATTTGGACAGGAGAGAAGCTTTCCTTTTTCAAAACCCCCAATTATAATTAGGTGTATTTTGAGAACAATGTCATCCATAGGACTTATTGGCCCCGTTTGTTTTGGGGTGCCATGGATAGGAGGAGATTAAGATGGAGGTAGGGTTATGTAGTGTTGTGTTTGTTTATAGAGTTGGAGAGGGGATTAGGATGGAGATGGGGTTATAGATGGAGGTTAGAAGCGGGATTGAGATGGAGGAGGTGGAGGTGGTATTAGAAAAATAGTGAGGGGATTAGAATTTTTTATATATATTTTTTATTTTTTACATATTGGAATTTTTTAAAAATATTAATGTTTAATTTTTTTATATTTCTTTATTTGTTTTATTATTTTATATAAAAATAATTTAACAATTCCTACACTAACAACTATCATCAAAACAAACACAATTTTACTTAATCCCCTCACTATCAATCCCCTTACTATCAATCCCTTCCATTCTATCTCTGAAAGCAAACGGGGCCATTGGAGTATAAGTAAATAATTTAAACTAAAGTGAAACATACTAAAATTACTAAATAAGTACAAAAACATAAAATAAGCTAATTTAACCAATAAAAATAAAATATCACATCCAAACTATAATCATTTGACTTTTTCTCTCATAACCATCACATTCAAACTAAAAAAAGCCAAAAGTTCTTCCCCAACAGATCTAATTCAGTTAGGCTAAATTAGCCACAGAACCAAAAAATCAGACTAATTAGCTCTTCGCAAACAAAGGGAATAGATGAAGAGGGATTTACGAATAAATGACCCCATAATTTTTCATACATATATACTGTTAGATTTTTATTCTTGGCAATCCCGTTTGACAAAACTCCTTTCAGCTGTACTTGTTTTCGCACTTTTATTTCAGTGAGGTTATGAGTTTATTAGATGCGAATCCAACCCGAATCGTGCCTTGCAGAGAAGTTTGTGGTATTTAATTCTTTCAAGATTACCACTTCGCTGATTATGACGGGGATCAAGTTGCCCGGTCAGCTCGCAGGGGTCCAGGGGGCAGCGCCCTTTGGCGAGTCTGGGGCAGCGCCACGGCGGGGTCGAGGGGCAGCGCCCCCGAAGAAAAATGCAAAAATGCATTCCAAGTTGCCTGTCCGCTTGAGCGGACATTCCCCTGCTCGAGCGGAGAATGCTGAGTTCCAGAAGTTTAGTTCGCCTGCAAAAATACTAGATGTTGTTTTTTCCCGCTCGAGCGTAGGTCCGCTCGAGCCGCCAATCTGACGCTCGAGCGGAGATCGCGGGTTAGTTTTTTATAAATACCTGTTTCAGTCCAAATCTAGGATTACTTCTCCAGATCTTCTTCTTGGGTTATAGGGTTTATATCTGGGGATATTTTTCTAGTTTTCTTTGATGTTTTGATTGAGTATTCAACTCATGGTTTAAAGAGTATACATCAAAGGATTATTTGTTTGTTCTACACAAAAGAGAGAGTTGTTCTTTGGTGGATTCTGAAGAATTCAAGCTTGAAGCTTTGGTGGATTCTGGAGTGGCTCATCGTCAAGACAATTTCGAAGTGAAGATGGGGTTGGAAGAGGCACATAGGGGTTGGTTCAATTCGGGCATGGATTCGCTAGGTAATTGAGAGTATACCTGTGTAATTCCTTTATATCTTCTTAGTGGATTGTTTTGTGGCAGTTGCCCATGGTTTTTTATCACAATTGGTGTTGTCCAATTGTGATTTTTTCACGTAAAATCGTTGTGTCAATTTGTCTTGATTGTTTGATTGGGATTGTTATTTACTGCTTAAAATTGATACATAATCACAAATCAAAATCTAGGGGATTTCTAGATTTTTCAATTGGTATCAGAGCGGGTCGCTCTATTTTTTATTTTTGTTTTACAAATCTTTTAGAGCGAGATCTTGTTTGATTTGTGATAATGGATACAATTCGTGAGGGAAATTCTATGGTTCGACCACCCCTACTTGATGGATCCAATTATTCTTTTTGGAAAGCTCAGATGAGATCGTTTTTAAAATCTATTGATGAAAAAGTTTGGCAATCTGTCATGTATGGGTGGACCGAACCAACGATTACCATTGATAGAGTAACTTTCCCTAAACCAATTGATAAGTGGGTCACAATTGATTACCAAAATAGTAGCTGGAATAGTAAAGCTATCAATTCTCTTTTTTACGCTGTCACACCTGAAGAGTTTAGTCGTATCTGTAATTGTGAAGTCGCAAAAGAGGCTTGGGATATCTTACAAACTATTCATGAGGGCACTCCTTCTGTTAAACGCTCAAAACTTCAAAGGCTCACGTCTAGTTTCGAAAACCTTTCAATGAAAGATAGTGAGACCTTTGATGAATTTTATGCAAAGTTGAGTGACATTGTTAATTCCAGCTTCAATTTAGGTGAAAAAAATACCAGAATCCAAAGTTGTGGGAAAAATTTTGAGATCCTTGCCCGATCGGTTCCAACCAAAAGTTACGGCAATTGAGGAGGCTCAAGATGTTGACAACCTCAAGGTGGATCACTTGGTTGGAAATCTCCAAACTTATGAGGCACATAGGAATTTCAAAAAGAAACAAAAAGATACTATTGCATCTAGTAGTGCTCATAGAGTTGGAGAGGATTCTGATGAGGATTGTGAGATAGATTCCAAGATTAAGGATGCTTTCATAAAACAATTTAAAAAATCTTTTCTGAAAAAAGAATCCCAATCTTTTGGAATCTACTTATACTCATAAATCTAAAAGCAAAGATAAACTCAAAATTAATTCTATAGCCAAGAAGGAGAAAGGAAAGATACAAGAGAACTCTGGAAGAGTCCAATGCTATGAATGCCAGGGATTTGGCCACTTTGCTTCAGAATGCCCCACCCATTTGAAGAAGAAGAAAGCCCTCGCCATCACTTGGGATGATGAATCAGAATTTGATGAAGCTGAAAGTGACAACGAAGATCAAGGCGAAGAGGGACATAAACAATTCCTTGCTTTCATGGCGGCTTCCGAAACTGAAGGACGAATAGAGTATCCGAAGAGCCCGATTGAGAATGCCACTGATGATGAATCCTCGGGGAGTGAAGATGAAGAACTTCAGCAAGCATATCAAAAGTTGTATAAGGAATCTCTTAACTTATCCAAATTGAATGATAAACTCACTACGAAACTCAAAGCATGTGAAAGTGAGAATGTCAAATTAAAGAAAGAGATTTCCGAGGCTAGGAATGATGCCCTTAAGATTTCTAATGATCGACAAGCTCTTTGTACAAAACTCTTGACTTGTGAGACAGAGAGGAATGAGCTACAACAAATCTATGTAACATATGAAGAAAAGATTGAAACTCTCGAGATGTCTCAAGTTGCTTTGGAAGAACTAATGATCAAGAAAGAGGAAGAACTCAAGTGTGTTATGGCTACCATTGGTCTTTGGAATAAAGGATCAAAGACTTTGGACAATATCATTGGATCTCAGCAAATTTGTTCTGACAAGAGTGGCATTGGCTTTGGTGGTAAGAAAGAGTAAAAACATAGTGCTTCCACATCTCATGATACAAGAACTCAAGGAAAGGAGAACAAAATATTCAACATGAGGATGGACTACTCAAACTTTCTAGGTTTGGTAAGGCCAAAGAAAAGAAGGTACACTCTGTTTTTATTTGTCATCATTGTGGTATGCATGGTCATATTCGCCCTTATTGTTATAAGTTGCATGGGAGAGTGTGTAGACGTCCCCGAACGCCTCGGGGGGATGATGTCCCCCCGTTCTGTTCATTTTGGGCTCACTACAGTTCGGACTCAAGTTGTCACGGTTCTCAATCTGAACCAAAGAGTCCAAATCCGGCAAATCATTTTGAGAAAACAGATTTTTGAAAGAAGTGCCAAACATGGACTGTTTTGCCAGATACAGAGTCCCCACCTAAATATTTTATTTTGGAAAATTTAGGAAACCCTGACTCGTTGCCTAAGGCCACGTGTTTGTCATCACCAAAGTTGCCTCGGCTCGGGAACTTAGGTACGATTGGGGAAGGTCACTTCGTGAGCACCCCCACTCGCCCAATTAAAGATCGGCCTCTACTAACCATGATATCTAGTTTTGAAAACATTGTGTGCTCTTATTCTGATTATTAGCCTAGATTTACTATGTGATGCGCACAGCATACAAGTGTAGACTGGATCGCCTGAATTGGAACAAAACATTTCATGTTTGTTTTTGGAAGATGGTTTGCTACTCGCAAGTAGGCTTAGAAATGTAGATTTTGCCATCCACAGGTGGGCTTAGAAAAGATGGTTTTGTCACTATCTAGTGGGCTTAAAACTCACAGTCAATGCATTGTTCCAATCCAAATAACCCAACCTTCACCCACAGGCATTCAGGTAGATATATCACATAAGCATATAGCCTCATCGTAAGCATGCTATCATGGCAGTCACTCACACACATGCAAGGATGCTAAAGCATAAAAACTTACCGAGTACTCCAAGCCAAAACAGAAGCTAATTAGAAATCATGCTTGATCCTAATTATACAGGAATGCCTAATGCAACACATGCAGGAATGCAACTACAATAGCAGGCTCGGCTATTCTAAACATGGCATATGGAATGCTACAGCTAACAAGTATTCAACTTGGAATCGAAATTCAATGCAGTGAGTTATGGTGCGCCGAGCCCGGTGCATGCAAAACAGATGAATGAATGTAAACATGCTATCATGCTGTACGCTAATTGAAACATGCCCTAATCTAACCATCATAAGCTGGTAAATAAAAGGGAGAA
This sequence comes from Camellia oleifera, assembly GCA_022316695.1. Taxonomy (NCBI): domain Eukaryota; kingdom Viridiplantae; phylum Streptophyta; class Magnoliopsida; order Ericales; family Theaceae; genus Camellia; species Camellia oleifera. The sequence continues at coordinate 48,716,747 of CM039306.1, forward strand.
AGATGTGGGGTTGGAAGACATACATCACACGCACGCACACTTATTACAACATTGCCCTTGCGCAGAGGGTCTGAATAAATAATATACAGTCCCAAATAAATAGTACAATTCGAATAAATACAAAATCCTAATTAATTAACAAATTAAACTAGGAAAGTAGTAAACTTGCATGCAAGCTAGGGACTGCCTCGACTCTGCTCTAGATGATGAATGATGCATGTTTGGGTTGCTTGGCACGGAAATCCATCGCGATGCCCCAATTAGCCTCTGTTTGCAATTGATGCCGGAATGCTATGCAAGGCTTTTGAAAGCTGCTGATTTCTGATTTGCTGCAACATAGAGCAGGAAAGGGGCATAGCAATGTATTTTTCATATGTATGCATGCCTCGATCCTCGTGCCACCAATCACGCATCTTGATGCATGATGGCCGAGGAGTCGAATTGCACAACCCAATATGGAATGAATGCACAGGAAAACACAACAAGACCAAGACTCCATCATGGATAATCCGGAGTGTCGGTGACTGGGAATTGAGACACATTCCGTCACTCGGAGTACGAAACGTCCCTCGTTTCCCGTGCTCGGGCTAACTCCTATCCCAAGCACAATGCAGTATGCATGACATGCATGAATGCAATTCTAACATACAACCTAACATACGCAATGCTATGAAATGGCATACACAATGCTCGATGTAACATGGCATACACGATGCTCTAATATACAACCTAGCATACGCAATGCTATGAATTGAAATGGCATACACAATGCATGATGGGCTTACACTAACATGTGTGGACCTCAGCCACACTCACATCAGTGGCCATAAGATGAAAATGAGACACTCGAGATGCGTGCACACATGCACGCAAACCGAGGACCGACCCTAAGGCACGAATGCCACTCTACCAAAGCATGGCAAGGCATGGAATATGGCATACAAACATGCAAATTTCAGTACTAAAATATGATGCTAACAACCCCGAATCATGGCAATATGGCACCCGATGCATGAGATGAACCTCGAAACTCAAAACTAGGCATACGCAATGACCTATAGCTATACAAAGCATGCACTATTTGATCATGAAGCATGAAGACAGAGTCAAGGCAGTCCTAAAACATGAACTTTTCTAGTTCAAAGTATGGCCAAAAGGTGCTAGCAAGATGGGCTAAAGTAGCATGCAATTTTGACTAGCAAACATGGTTTACATGGCAAGTATGTGAAGCACATGGAATCTCATCAAACCAGAAAAAATCAATGAATAAAACATGCCAAAACACACCCAAATAACCTCTGAAATGCAACCAACACATGCACAAATGAGGAGTTCTTTTAGAGGGCCATGCAAGGAGTTATTAGGCACATACAAGATAGACATGAAGCATGATAAAAAAAAAACTCTGGAAATCAAATATGGTAGTCCTAAAACTCACCAAATTGACCCTGAAAAGTAGCTAAGAAGCATGCAAAGAGGGGTCCCTTTGGAAGGCCAAAATGGCCACCAAATAAGTCAAGGTGAGAGGGGGTCACCCCCCTCTGATTTGGAGGCTCAAAATAGTGTTCTAGCCACTGAAAATCCACTGGATTTCAGTGGCTAGAAGGCCAAACAAAGCATGCAATTGGAGCCTAGGTATAAGGCTCAAAACAAGGGACAATCAAGCATTCAAGGAAGCATGTGATCTAAAATATATGTGTCTTATTGTGATTAGTTTTGTATACTCCTAAGGTGAGAGGTAGACTGTATTGTTAACTGGCCTCAAGAGCAGTATTAATACTTGTCCCTAAGTGAGTTAGTATAGTAAAAGTTGTTTAATTTGGGTTTGATCTCTTGGGTTATCATAATATTAGTGTGATGTAGAATCGTGTTGTAACTTTGGAGTTAGTGTCATGGTTTGGGTTTTAAGGAATGAGAGTGGTTTTGAATTAACTTTTATTGGGAGTACCTTGGTATGGTTAGAATTTGTACCTACTCTTGATGATTTCTATGTGGACTCAAAGTGTATTGAGTGAGCGTTTGGGTAAATTCTATGTTGGAGTGAAATTGTGTGGGTGGATGTAGACAAGTTTGCGTAAACTGTTAGTCGGTTCGTTGAGTGAAAGAAATAGAGTGGATAGGTAAAAATAACACAGAAATTGCTTGGTTGGGCAATTAAAGTTGTGGCTGAGAATTTTTGAGTAGTGTGTTTGGCATGATTGCATTATGTCTCATAAGAGTTGGTGGTTAGTGCTTTTGAAGAGTTATTATTTCGTTTTGTTAAGGTCTCGGAGTAGTGATAGTTATTTTGGCCTTGGGATGCATTGTGCATTAGGCGATGGAAATAGTTCGTTGAAGTTGGGTTATCACCAATAAGGTATGGTGTCTTGGTATTCTCAGGAGTCGTTTTGCCAAAATTTTTGCTATGCTTGGGAAATTAGATCATATTTTGTTGCTTTGGGTTATCAATGTGAATAGAAGAATCAGTTAATGGTTTATACTAGTAAGGATTTTTATAATCAATTGTTGTGCAAAAGTAATGGTTTGGTTCATTACTGGTGTACTAGTTGTTGGTTTAGGTAGAGGTCAAAGAATTTTGTTGATGCAATGGTAAGTACCTGAGTGAGTTTGTGAGTGACTGTAAAATGTATTGCATTACTTGAGTTTAATTTCGAGGATGAAATTTCTTTAAGGAGGGTAGGTTGTAAAGACCCAAATAAAATATAAAAATAAAATAAAATGTGAATGGTGGGGACCACCTTAAGTTTTTTAAAATTTATTTATATTTTAATTTGGAGAGAGTTACAAATATTTGTGGTGTGTTTATCAAACGAAATATATTTTATGATGTGAAAAGATTATATCATTTTTGTCATTTATGCTACTAAATTTATAATGATATTGAAACATACTTTTAATTTGTATATATATAGATGTATATATATTGATAGACATTGGTATTGATTTAAAATAAATAAATAAATAAATAAAAATCAATGTCAGAGGGCATTAGCAGCAACCATCAAATGCTAGACCACTTACTTTAGTTGCACAATAATTGAGAAAATGCATGACAGCACACGATGGCTGTAAAGGAAAAGAAAAAAAAAATAGATGACCCTTGTAAAGTAGCTTCAGGTATTGACTGTGGAAAAGGAATCTTTGGTGTTTCTCAAGCTAAAGCTGGAAATAGTATGTCTCCATCTTTTTTCTCTATTCCCTTAACTAGAGTTCGTGGACAACAAAAAAAAGAAAAAAAAGATTAGTGCGAAATGGATGTATCTCTCCACATAATATAGCAAAAGCCAAACAGTTTGGTGAAAATCACAGTAATGGTTCCATGGATGTACAAAATGATAAGGGAACTCCAGTATTGGACTGCTCATCGGGTCTGATTAGAGATTTGATTGCTGAAGATGATAATTCTCATAGAGGACAAGGGGTTATACATTATCCTTTTTCATCAACAAAAAATAAGCTGTTTCTTATTCCAATTCCATTGCTGGTTGGCATTGCTATCAGTGGGGTCTTAGAAGAGACGGCCTTGGAACTATCTCCACTTCTCAAGGTTTTGCTGGGGTGGTAAGTTGAAGTGCTTTGGATCAAAATGTAGAGGGTGGAAAAGGTATCGTTTGGCTCTAAGAAAATTTAATTTCTGTTGCTGAAAAAAAATTGAAAGCTTCTTGGCTTGAGGTAGGGATTTTCTACACTTTAATATGGTTTTTAGTTTAGTTATTTGTTATTGTGTATAAATGATGAGATTTGGTTGAGGTTTGGACAAATCTGAGGTTTGGGTGTTATATGGAAAAAAAGGGATTTTTGATGAATATGAGGTAAATGAGTGTGAGGCTTGAATATAGAATCATGTTGTACCAAAGTAGTTGTTTTTTGGTATTTGGGTTGATATTTGGTAAAAAGGGATTTTTGTCCTAATTTGATTAAATCATTATTTTGCATAAATAATTGGGATTAACATTGAAAACGTGAAATTGGAAGGTTGTGATTATAAATGGTGATATTGGTATGTATTATCTCACCTATTGAAGTTTTGAATAAACTATTTATTTTGATATTAAACATTTCTTTAGAAATAATTACATTGGGCTATCGGTACAGGATAGCTATGATTGTTGTAGAAATTACATGAGGATTATGCGATTTAATGCTAGTCCATTGTTGGTGTCATTGAATATGACTATGTTATAAATACATTGTATATGTATGTTTATTGGGAGGAGAAAGAGGATGTACTCCATATGTGATTATGTTTATAAATACATTACATATGTATATTTGTTTGGAAGGAGAAAGGGGATGGACTCTATTTAAAGCAAGTTGGCTAGAGTGCCCTGGGCGAAAGACTCGAAATCTTATATATAAATGAGTGCCGATTCTTTCGGACAAAATATCCATAAAATGGCAAGTTTGAAGTGGTTGTGTGTGTTTTGCATAGTTGGAAAACCATTGGGTTGTAGTCTTATTTTGGTTGTTGAAAGATAATGAATTTAACTTATGAATTGAGTAGCATATATGAATTGGAAATAAATTGAAGGAAAATGGAATGAGTTTAGGTCTTAGTGGCATATGAATATATAGGCTTTGTGGATGTTTTAGTATCGGTATTGTTTATGCATGTAATATTTAAATCTTTGCTAAATCTCATATATATTGTGTTAGATTATCTCTATTGGGCTGTTGGCTTACCCAATACGGGAATATCATTTTCAGGCGCAGGTGAAATGTTTCCTCCAAGGCAATAGCATGGATGGACTTTCGGGAAGCAAGAGCTTCTTAATTATGTCTTATGTGTGTATGTTTGTTATTTGTAAAGCCAAGGGCTTAAGATGTAATGAGCGAGACTTAATTTGTGTAACCAAGCAATGACTTGGAAAGATGTAAGCCTACATGACATTTAACTGGTTGTTAAACAGTGAACTATGATATATGAAAATATGTTATTTCTCATATTTATTCTGCATATGAGTTATCATTATTGTATTATTTTGGGGGCATTACACAGACTCATTGTTTCTGTGTTGGCATGTCCCAAAAAAATGGACGTGCTGGACAGAAGCGTTGGCATATTCTTGACACTACTCGCGCTCTCCTTTTCTGCTCTTCCTGTCCTGAAAACTTTTGAAGGGAAGCTGCCCTTACTACTGTGTACACTATCAATTGTGTTCCTACCCCTGTCATCAATAATCAAACTCCCTTTGAATTTCTGCATGGCATTCGCCCTCCACACACAAATCTTCGGGTTTTTGGTTTTGCCTGTTTTGTCCTGCTTCAATCACACGAACACACCAGGCTTGAACCTCGTTCTCGTCTTTGTTGCTTTCTTGGGTATGGGATTGAACATAAAGGCTATCTCTAAGCGTCTTCATGTATCTCATCATGTGGTTTTCTGGGAGCACAAAATGTTTTCCTCCCTATCCTCTTTTCACTTACCCACACCCTCAACTTCTGTTATGTTTACTAATCCTTCCATAGATTTATTCTCTAATAAATTTGATGCAGGTTCCTCCTTCATAGAGACGCCTTTGTTGCCCCCCTGATCCTATCCAACCTGCTCTCCCTAATGGTCCACCTCTCATTGAGCCTTCTAGCCGGTCTCTTTCTTCCCCGCCAGCCCTTCCGGCCACAGATCCTCCCACAGGTCGGCCACACCGGGTAACTCAACCCTCTCTTCATCTTCGTGATTATATTGTTGGGTCTACTACCTTTCTACTTATGAACCTACCTCCTATCGTGAGGCTTGTACTAATCCTCTTTCGCAGCAAGCTATGACTGATGAACTATAGGCTTTAGACAAAACTCATACTTGGGATGTTGTTGATCTTCCTACTGGCAAGACTGCGATTGGCTGCAAATGGGTATACAAAATCAAAACCCATTCTGATGGCTCTATTGAGCACTACAAAGCTCATCTTGTTTCCAAAGGTTTCAACTAGGAATATGGCATTAATTGTTAGGAGACCTTCTCCTCTGTTGCTCAGCTTACCTCTGTTCGCAGTTTGCTTATTGTTGCTGCCACTTGCCACTGGAACTTTTTCAGATGGATGTTAAAAATGCTTTCCTTAATGGTAATCTTCTTGAGGAGGTCTACATGCAACCTCCCCCTGGGTCTACTTATCCAGCTCATAAGGTTTGCAAACTACTGCTTGCCCTCTATGGTTTTAAGCAAGCCCCCCGTGCTTGGTTTGCTAAGTTCAGTTCCACCATTCATGACTTTTGGTTCGCCTCTAACTCATATGACTCTGCTTTATTCTTTCGGACTACTACTCATGGTACCACTCTTCTTCCTCTTTATGTGGATGATATGATTCTCATTGGTGATGATGCGGTTGGTATTCTTCGCCTCAAACATTTTCTCCATTGTCAGTTTGAGATAAAGGACCTTGGTACTCTTAATTACTTCTTAGGGCTTGAAATCTCTCATGATTCCACTGGTTACTATTTTTCCCAGGCCAAATATGCATCCGATCTTCTAGCACGTGCTGGTCTTACAGATTGCAAAACTACCTCTACTTTAGTTGATCCTCAAACTCGTCTCACTCCTGTCGATGGGGATCTTTTCTCTGATGCTACTCTTTATCACCAGCTAGTCGGTAGTCTCGTCTATCTCACTGTGACTCATCCTGACATTACCTATGCTGTTAGTCAGTATATGTCGGCTCCTCGCACTCCACATTATACTGCTCTACTCCATATACTTCGCTACCTTAAAGGCACTCTGTTTCATGGACTTCACTACTCTGCTCACTCCTCTCTTCTTACTTGGCACAGCAAGAAACAATCCCTTACTGCTCGCTCTAGTACCGAAGCTGAATACCTAGCTCTTGTTGATACTAGTCAGGAAGTTCTCTGGCTTCGCTGGCTTCTTGCTAATATGGGTGTTTCTTCTTCTGGTGCTACCTCTCTCTATTGTGACAATTAGAGTGCCATTCAGATTGCTCACAATGATGTTTTCCATGATCGCACCAAGCATCTTAAGATTGATTTTCATTTCATTCGACAGCATGTTACACGTGGCACTGTTCATCTTCTCTCTATTGCTTCTGCAGATTAGTCTGCTGATATTTTCACCAAGGCTCATCCTCCTAGTCGTTTCAGTGATCTAGTTTCCAAACTCAACTTGATTGATGCTTACCCTTCTTGAGTTTGCGAGGAGATGTTAGTAATATGTTAGTATAGTGTATATATATTATACTTATACACTTTATGCTTTAAGATAGTGCATTGCTTTAAGATAGTGCAGTAGCCTTTCGGCCACTTTCCATCATTGTTGTCTGTGAATCTTCTCCTATATAAAGGAGCCCCCCCTGAGCATTGTTAAATAAATGAATGATACACAATTTGCTCTCTCTCTCTCTCTCTCTCAACCTTCAAACAGTCCTCTTTTTCCCTTTCTTGTTTCTCTTTTTGTTTGTTTTTATTCTATACTTCCCTTCTTTTAGTGTTTAATACGCTCATTGTCGATTATAAATTGATTTTTCTTCAGGTCATAATCTTTATCAACTTTTGCTTTCATTTTTTTATTTCAAAAATCGAATTGAAGGCAGAGCTTTGACTGTAATATTGTTTTCAGTATGTCCCCTTCTTCGGTTTGACAGTACATCAGCTGAAGTCACTGAGAAAGAAGCTTTCACCAAGTAAGGGTTTTTTATTGGGTTAAAAAGTAATTTTCAGTATGTGCTTCAGAATTTTTTGTTTTATGTTATCCACGTATGGCCACTAGCAGCAACGTAGAGCTTCGATCATTTAATATTTTTTAAAAGAATTTTTTTTTCCTTTTTTCTATTTTTTGAGGTTTGATATAATCGAAAATAAAAGTTAACAAAAAAAACCTTATTTTAAGAACAATAAAAAAATAAGTTTATTTGGGAGAAAAATATTTTCTACTTTAAAGTCTGTAAACGTTTTTCAAATCAAAAATTTTATCAATACCATCGCTCAGGGCTTGTGCGGAATATTCAGAGACCCAAAGCGAAGTGTTAATGTGGAGCCCTATATTTTTACATATCACTTAAAAGATAAAATCAATTTAAAATAGTTATTAGAAAATTTTAAAATGATAAAATCTTGTATTATTGTTCTATATTTAATCATTTACACAGGAAAAAAAAATTAGTACACAAAAATCTAAAGTAATAACATCAAAGAAAGTTGAACATAGTATCACTTAAACATTACTGTTCTTGCATTTCTAGTTGTAAAATTGAACGAAGATCTCTTAGCTGATATTCAATTAATTCTTCTATACTTTCTAAGAAGTATGAGTAAATAAATATATTATTCCATAACTCAGTAAGCAACAATTAATTCAATTATGGAGATTTCAATTTTTAAAGTAAAGTTAACAAACAATTAAAGTAGAACTTGAAATCATACAAAATCTAAACTCATATAGATATAATATTAATACCAAAGAAGTTCAATATCAAAATTGTGAATTGAGTTGGAAAGAAGTTTGGTAAAGTAAAATCAATTACTTAGAGCTCTCTAGTAATAAAAAGTGTTTTTTTTTTTTTTTTTTGTTTGGTATTAAGCGCTAAACGTAGTTGCATTGTAGTAAGTTCAAATCAAAGTAATGAGAATCCTTCATATATAAAAACAGTTTTGTTCTTGAGTTTGGTTTTAAGGGTAGAGTTAAAGTGAGTTTAATAAGTTAGCAATCAAAATAATTCAAGCCTTTCATTTAATTAAGGTCTTAAAAAAAAATTGCTCAATATTATAAGGATCTTCATATGTGGGGTACTATTTTTTAGATCAAATCTGCTGGCCCAAAGCAGCGGTTTTGCCGGTTTGCCCCCAGAGCTGGCCCTGACCACTACCATCACCACCACCACCACCACAACAACCACAACCACGATCATGACCACAACCACGACCACCATCACTACCATCTCTGCCACTACCTTTATCGCCCCTATAGCCACTGCACCTATCACCTCCACCACATTACTACCTCCACATTTACCTTGCAGTTGCCATTTCTACAACCACTAATGCAACCATTAGTATATTAGTTTCAAGAACACAACAACCATGAGAAAATATTTTTTGCTAAAACAAACAGATCATAGTGATAGATATTTAAAGGGCAAATTACAGAAATAGTCCCTGTACTTTACCCCATCTGTCATTTTGGTCCCTGACATTTCCAATCGAGTGATTTAGCCCCTCAATTTAATGAAGTGTGTCAATTTCGTCCAATAATTGACTCCTGTTTGAAATTTTGGACAAAAAGCCAGCACCTGCCTCTCACGTGTGTAGACTGCCCGAACTCACTCCACGCGCGAGGGCACGAATTGTGTTCTAGCTACTACAATTCAAACTCTTGTCATAGTTTTGAATCTAATCTCACAAAGTGCAATGTAAGACTGATAAATCACCAAAGAGTCCAAATCCGGCAAATCATTTTGGAAAATCGATTTTAATCAAGAAGTGCCAAACATGGATTGCTTTGCCAAATTTCAGAGTCGCAACCTAAATATTTTATTTTGGGAAATTTAGGAAACCCTGACTCGTGCCTAAGGCCACGTGTCCGTCATCACCAAAGTTGCCACGGCTCAGGAACTTGGGTATGAGAGGGGAAGGTCCTGAAATGAGCAGCCTCGCTCGCCCAATCAAAGGATCGGCCTCTACTACTCATGATATGTTATTTTGAAAACACATGTGTTCTTATTCCGGTTATTAGCTAACATTACTACGTGATGTGCACAACATACAAGTATAGACTCAATCATGCGGATTGGAACAAAACAACTCATGTTTGTTTTTCGAAAATGGTTTGAAAGTGCTACTCGCAAGTAGGCTAAGACGCGGATTTACCACCATTAAGTGGGCTTAGAAAACAACATGATTTTGCCACTCCGCAAAGTGGGTTTAAAACGCACATTTTGATGAATTGTTCCAATTCAAGTAATAAAGCCTTCATCCAAAGGCATTTATGCAGTTAAACACTTAAGCAGTTAGCCTCATGGAAAGCATGCTATTATGGCAGTCACTTACACACATGCAAGGATGCTAAAGCATAAACACTCATAGTGTACTCCGAGCCAAAACAGAAACCAATTAGAAATCAATGCATGATCCTAATTATGTTAAGATGCCTAATGCAACATATGCAAAAATGCAACTAAATAGGCTTGGCTATCTAATCATGACAATGGATGCGACATTTGATACATGTATTCAAATAGGTATTGAAACACAATGCAGTTTGAATGATGCACTGAGCCCGGTGCATGCAAGACAGATGAATGATGCACACATGCAAGCATAAGGATGCTAACTGAAATGTGCCCTAAAACTAACCATCAAAAGCTGATAAGTAAAAGGGAGAAAGACGTGGGGTTGGAAGACATGCATCACACAAACGCAGACTTATTACAAAATTTGCTCTCTCGACGGAGGATCCGAATGAATAATACAAGTTAGCTATGCTAAGCTAAACAAACTAATCTAATAATCTAATTAGACTAATTATTACACAACCAAATCGAATAACTAGCAAACCAAACACTAATTATTACAATACTTTAATTAATTAACAAATTAACTAATCATGGAAACTAACTAAGCATGTAAGGTATGTAAACTAGGCTACCACAGCTCTGCCTTGAACAATGAAGGATGCATGCTCTCAATTGCCGCCTCGGAAATCCATTACTATGCCCAGAATTGCCTCTGTTTGCATTTGATTTGATCTCTGAAAATTGCACAATCACCATAATGCTTTTTCTCCAACACAGGGACCTCCTAGTGGGCTGCCGACCAGAAAAAGCGAGTTGTGGACCAGTTGTAGACCAGAAAAACTGGTCGGTTGACCACCCTTACTGGTCGGCCGACCAGAAATTTGCCAAGCTCCAGTTTTGCTGCAACAGAGAACAACAAGGGGCATAGCAGTGTATTTGCAAGATATGTGTGCACAATCACCCTCCCTATCATTTCTCAAGCTCAAGGAAGTGCAGTACTTGACTCTCAGGCCACCAACCGAGCATCGCAATGCACAATGGCCGAGAAGCCAAGTTTGCACAAGTCAATGTCAATGAATGCACAAATAACACATAACGGCCTCCACCTCTATCATGCTTGATCAAGAGGGTTGGCGACCAAGAAATGCTGCACGTTTCATCACTTCAAGTATGAAACGTGCCATATTCCTTGTGTTTGGATTAACGATCGATCCAAACACAATGCAACACATACAACATGTCTATCTATCAATGCTACTGTGGCATGCACAAGGTTCTATCATGTAAGCAATGCATGCAAGATATGTTCGGAGGCCAAGAACATCAAAGCCAGTAAAGAGCATCTCACAAGAGGCATGCAATACCAAGTTTAAATGGCTAAACCAACTATGGACAGACCTAAACCATGCCAAAACAGTGGCCTAAATGCATTGAGATGATAACATAAAAGACAAGAAAATGATGTTCATGCATTAACCCATGAGCAAAGCATAGAAGCACAACTCTCAAACATAATGAAGAAGTGACAAATGTGAGAGTGTAGCTACACTATATGCACTAAAATCACTTGTGAAATGATGCCAAATCATCCAAACAGCACAAGCATAGCATCCTAAGGACCTTGAATCATTAGGCTAGTCAAAGCTATTGCACTACAACCATGCATAACATGTCCCACATCACCCAAACTACTCAAAACAGAGTTGAGGCATGCTAAATCAAGGCCAAAAACATACTGAAACATAGGCTCAAAATGCCAGCAAAGCGTACTCATTCATTGGCTCACAAACAAGGCATAAGGCATAACCCTCAAGAGCAATGAAAGAGTGATAAACATGGGAGTATAGCAAAGACATAAGCTCTAAAATTACATTTCAAATGATGCCATATCATACACATATCACAAATAAGGCATGCTAGGAGGCTCAAAGCTCAAGACTAGCTAAGGTACTTGCACCATAGCCATATCAAGCAAGCCCCAAAGGGCCAAGATGACTCAAAACAGTCCCAAGGCAGGTCAAAACAATGCCAAAACATGCATGGAGTAGAGCTAACACATGTTAGAATGGGAGGCATAAAGCATGACGCAAGCCCAATGAGTGGGATTACACTACACATACCAAAACGAAGCATGAGGTGACTTCACCAACAAAAATCAGAGTTGTAACATGGTAAAATAACACTAAAACATGCTGAGATGGTAGCCCAAAAGCTTAGGCAAGCATGCATACATATTGGCTCATAAGTGAAGCATAAGGCTCAACCCTCAAAAAGCATTGAAAGAGTGAAACATGTGAGAGTATGTCTACACCACATATACTGAAATCATGTGAGAGATGAGGCAAAAGCATGCAAACAACTCAAGTAAAGCATGCTAGAGACTTTGAAACTCAAAGCTAGTGAGCAAGATTGCACTATGGCTATACAAAGCAAGGCATGCATGACCAAAACCACTTAAAGCAGAGCTTAAGCATGGAAAAAAATGAGTAAAAGCTTGCTGGAGTGGAGCCAAAAACATGCTAAAATGGTGGTCCAAAGCATGATGCATGTTAAGGCTATAAGGAGGATTGCACTACAAGGGTATGAAGCATGCAAGAGGCAATCAAACCAACCCAAAACAGAGCTATATCATGTTATAATAAGGACTAAAACATGCTAAGATAGAGCCTTAATAAGGTAGAAAAGCATGCCAAAGTGTTAAGCTAACAACACATGCAAACAAAGCACAAAAGGAGGGGGACCACCCCTATCCATTTTAGGTCTCAAAACACACTTTCCCCCACTGAAATTCCTCTAGAATTCAGTGGTGAAAAGGCCAAATAAAGATGATCTCAAAGGCCTTAAAGGATAGCTCAAAACAAAACAAAATAAGGCACAAAAAGGGGTAGACAACCCCTAACTCAAACTAGGCCTAAACAAACACTTTTAATAAAAATGAAGCTTTTTGTAGTTGACAACTAGGCCAAAATAAGCATGCAAAGGTGGCCTAAACTAATACAAAAACAAGCCTAAAAAGGGGTATGTGCTTACCCTTGAAGAACCACAGCAAGATAGCAACTTTTCTGAGCTAAAACCAGCTTTTGAGTCCAAGCAAGACCCTCAGGTGCCTCAGCAACAAGATTGTGGTGTTTGAGTAGCTGTTTGTGTGCAAAAGTGTGAAGAAACAACACTTTTAAGCACAAATATAGAGAGAGTGGGAGAAATATAGCGAGAGAGGGATATGTTTAGCCCTAATATTTTCTGAACCCTTCTCAAGAGGGAGGAAGGTCCCTTATATAGAATTCATGCCTCAAGCTTGTTAGACAAGCTAGAGGCTTGGTGCAATCCCTCCATACACTGGAGGATGCCTTCTGTGCCCAATAGTTGGCACAGCTGGCAAGGAAAATATCTGCAGAAAATGCAGAAAGGCCGCCGACCAGTTAAAGTGGTCAACCGACCACTCCCCCTAGTCGATCGACCACTAAACGTGGTCTACAGGGAATAAAACTGGTCGGCAAGGGAGAAAGAGGGTCTACAGAGAGAGTAGAAGGTGGTGGTAGGCTGCCGACTACCTTAGGTGGTCCACAGACCACCCACCCTAGCTGACTGACCACCAAAAGTGGCTGGCAGGGAAGAAAAGTGGTCTACAGGGGAGAAAACTGGTCTACACCCCTGTTCCACCTTCCAAGCAAAGGGTAACAAGGATTGGTTCAAAAACACACCAAAAGGAAGAAAGACAAGAGTCCACAAGGCAAGGCACTCAGCCGGAAGCCCCGAAAACTAGTGTACGGGCCACTACAAGTGGCCTACGAGAGGGAAATGTAGCCTACGGCTACAAAAAGTGGCCTACAAGCTTCTGTATCCCTCTAGGCAAAGGTAGCAAGGCATGGTCGAAAAACCAGGCCAAAAGGAGAAAGTTAAGAGGTCCCAAGACAAGGCGCTCAGCCAAAGGCTCCGGAAACTCAAAATGAGCACAAACATGCACAATCACCGAGTGCACAGACGATGACGTCTGAGTCTTAAGGTCGGTCAAAAATGGGGTGTCTATAACGTGCTCCCTCTAGCAATTACTGAGGGGCACACTCATCATTTCACCTCAAACCCTAGTTGCCTCCTACCAAAACCATAAATGTCATCTCTATCTCCATTATATACATAAACAGACTCCAATGCACATACAGACTCCAAAATTGATAGTACACGACGGACGGAAGAAGATGATGGATCATGTACTGCGCCGATGCAGAATGGAAGCTCAGTTGAAGACTTAGTGGACAGAGAGCAACCCTGGACGAAGGTTTTTAAGATGTCCTCAATATGGTGTAAGTGTAGATGGAAAAAAATTGGGATGTCGTTTTTGTTATATTGTTTGTAAAGGCAACTGAGGTGTTTAAGAAAAAATATTGCAGAGCATGCATGCATGTGAATTCTTTCTATGGGTGGATCCTCCATTGTGTCCTCAGGCTCGAGAGATCATACCTGGGTTGCTGAGAAGAACCACCATGCTTGAAGAGCAATTGAAGATGTAGAGAGTAAGACAGAGGAAGTTGATTACTTTGATGGCATTGACATGGCTCATTTTTTGGTATTGGAACATGATTAGAGATGGTTCTGCAGCTGCTTCTCTTTCAAGCACTGGGAATGATAGAAATTGAAGCATGTAGACTAGGAATGAAGTGGGGTTTTTTTTAAAAAAAAATTTGTAAATTTTTTTGTTTTGAAGCTTCTGGACTGGGAATGGAGTAAGAATGAATGGTTTTTTTTTTTTTTCCTGTAATTGATGCTTATGGACTACTGGGAATGGATTTTAGGGTTTGATTTTGTTATGTCCAGACATATTTTGAATGGCACTATATCAATGTGGAATGAAGCTGCAGTAATGTTTTTTAATCAACATTTGTTTGTCAACTTTTGATCGATGTTGAATTTTGAAATGAATGTTGAATGAACTGTTTTTGTTATGTCCAGACATATTTTGAATGGCACTATATCAATGTGGAATGAAGCTGCAGTAATGTTTTTTAATCAACATTTGTTTGTCAACTTTTGATCGATGTTGAATTTTGAAATGAATGTTGAATGAACTGTTTTTGTTTATCATTTTTTTTTTCAATCACACTGTTTTATGGTGCATTGGTTTGTTCACCTTTGATGCTTTTGTTCACCTTTGCTGCATTGGTTTGTTTCACTTTTAGCAAACATGATGCAACCTATAACAAGACATAGACATAAACATTGTAGACGTGGTCCAAACATGTTCCAATACAAAAAACAAATACTTCAAATAACACAAAGAGGCCAATCAGTTGGCAAATCCAGCAAAACATTACTTTAATTAACAAATACTTCAAACATGGTCCAAAATGGCAAATCCAACAAAACATTACCACGTTCCAATAAAACATAAAAAGCCCAAATACAAGAAAACATAATGCATAAGATTCCACAAAACAAACTGTTGTCTACTATTAGGTAATTACTCCCTCAACATTTAATTGCTTCCATGCTTTGGTAGTGAAGACAAGATCACAAACTTTTGCCCCTTTGACACATATGTTGTTGTACCCCCATGTGGACCTGCAGATGTGTTTGGCTCAATGAATGTGCTTGTTATAATGAAACTCGGTGGAGGTCCCCTAATGTTCACCCCTTGCAATGCTGCTCTAAAGTTGAAGCTTGGTTGACTACCACTTGCTTTAGGCCTTACTAAAATGCTTACCCTACTGCCTTGTTGACTACTGGCTTCAGTTGTTGCTTGGTCTCTTGGTTGACTACTGGGTGCTTGACTGTTTCTTTGGGTGCTTGACTGGTTATTTGTCACTTGCAAATTGTCAGTAATTAATTGTATAAAGGACACATAATAAATGAATTGAATTTATGAAGATGTAACAAATTGTGTAGGGTAACCTTTGGTGCAATAGGCTGGCCTTTGCATCCTCTTTTGTTGTGCCCAAGCTTACCACACAAGCTGCATGTAGTTGTTGTGTTTCCTCTGTGCATCTTATAAGGATTCTTAGGCTCATCTACTTGCCTTTTTCTCAATTTTCTTGGCCTACCAGGTTGCTTCTTCACTTTTGGAGGCAATAATCCAAGCAACACAGACTTTGGCCACATTTCAGAACCCTTTATTGCGTATATCATTGGCTCATAGCTAGCCAAGTATGTCTCATTCTTATACCAATGAGCCACATAATCTTTAGGTTGCTCTGCCATAGGTGCAACCTCTACAAGTGTTGGACACAACCCCTACATTTTGTAGGGGGAAAAAAAAAGTTACACACATTAAATGAACTAAACAGTAAAAATAAATGCATGAAACTTCCAATAAGCATTTACCTTTTGCTTGTCTAACATGAACGTCATTCCTTGCTTGTTGAACCACCCAAGAGTGTCACACAATATTTCAAAAAACCATTTCCATGAACTTTTTGTTTCTCCTTCAATAACTACAAATGCCAATGGATAGCTATTGTTATTCCCATCCAAACCAACAGCTTGCAACAGTTGTCCCTTGTATGGCCCTTTTAAATGGCAGATATCAACCCTAATGAATGGCCTACATCCTGCCAGAAAACCTTGCTTGCAACCTCCAAAGCATACAAAAATCCTTTGAAACCTAGGCTTGCCTTCATGTATTTCATGTTCTTCATTTTCTCCATCTTCATCATCTTCCTTGACTATGATAGTTGTCCCTAGATTAGTTCTTTTTATCTCTTCACAGTAATCTCATAACTTGGCATATTGTTCCATGAGGCTTCCCTCTATCAATTGTTGTGCTTTTTTCTTTGTCCTATACACTTGGCTCCTAGATATCCCAACCTTGTGCTCCTTTTGCACAACTTGCTTGAATGACTACACTGGAATAGATGGATTGGACTTCAATGTCTCCAAGTACTTCTTAGACAGCCATGTAGAATTTACTTGTCTGTTATAAAAAATTCTGCCACAATTGTCAGTGGGGACATATGTCTTTATCTGGAATGATGGTTGTCCTTGCATCTTGGATGCATAAAGCATCCACTTACATGGTAGCTTACAAGTGGCCCTAACCCTCATGGTATCATTTTGGACTAACTTAATAGCCTTTCCAATCTTAATACCATGCTCCTTAACAACAACTTTCAATATTTTGGTAGTGCCAAAAACCATGCCAACCTTGAACTTTGGGTCTGACATATCTATGTTTGGATTAAACTGTCATGACCCGAACCCGCCCCTAGGGGTTAAGGCCATAACCGGCCAGTAATCATGAGATTACCTACGGCCTCAAACCAAATAGGACAAAACTCATCAGAGTAAAAGGGGCCAAACGGAAGCAAATTAAAAACTTTGTCCATAGAGCCGTGCTTATATGCACATCAAAACATTCCAGACACACATATGTTAATAACTCACAACAGAAAGCATAGCAACATAAATTTCTGTACAGACAAGATCATTCAAAACTGAGCCAACCAAACAAACTATACATAGACGTACTCAAAACTTCGCCGACATGACAACATAGAACAGAACGACATAAGGCGAAGGCAAGTCTCATGCGTGAGACGCAAGGGCTGACTCTCCCAAGACCTTTGTTGTTCCACACAGACTTCACTGAGGCTGGGTTTGGACTTCCCTTAGCTCACCTACAAACACATGAATGAGCGTGAGCGAAAGCTCAGTGGATAATATCAAATAAAGAATATATTTTGGAACAATGTATATCAAACGGCCTTGGGCCCAATTTGCATTTTTAACTAATACATACATACATAGACATATGTAAATTAAGTAACTAAAGTTCCAAACACATCATACGGCCTCGGGCCCAATTCATTCATGTCCATCGGCCTTTGGCCCAATCATTCATTTCCATCGGCCTTTGGCCCAATTATTCATTTCCATCGGCCTCAGGCCCAATTATTCAATTCCGTCGGCCTCAGGCCCAATTATTCAATTCCATCGGCCTTTGGCCCAAACATTCATTTCCATCGGCCTTTGGCCCAATTATTCATTTCCATCGGCCTTTGGCCCAATCATTCATTTCCATCGGCCTTTGGCCCAATCATTCATTTCCATTTCAAACTGGCACATAGGCCTTTCATATCAAACTGGCACATAGGCCTTTCATATCAAACTGGCACATAGGCCTTTCATACCAAACTATCCACCATTCAAATTAATGAACTTTACAAAACTTACATAAGAGTAAGCAAATGGGACAATAACATAATTTAGATATTACTCACAGTGGTCGGCATGTGGATTTGCCCTGGAGCTTGACCCTACATATCACATAACACATATGGGTCATAAATAGTTCAATCCGTTCTTTAATTCACATATTCCTCTTTAGGCTTTATTCTTATCTCTTTAATTCAATCACAATGCTCAATGTAAGCCTAAGAGTGTTTAGAAGTGAAAGAGAACGGAAAACAGAACACAGAATGCATTAACAGAATTTCAGCAAAACAGGGTCCCCGCTCGAGCGTGGACTTCCCCGCTCGAGCGGACCCTTAGGTCTGCAAAAGTACTGGTTGCCTCAAATCCCCGCTCGAGCGCGAAATCGGCCGCTCGAGCAGACCTCCTGCCTACATAGCTCCCCGCTCGAGCGCCAACTTCCCCGCTCGAGCGGGAGCCATGTCTGCAGAAAAATGCTGGGAGCCCGTTTTCTCCGCTCGAGTGTCAGTCTCCCCGCTCGAGCGGGACTCAAATTTCTGGAAAACCCAGAATGTGTTCTTGAGCTTCAAACCAATTTCCCAGCTTCCATTCTTGCATGCAAGGGCTTAAATCTCATGTACAATCATGCTATCATGGTATGAACACCAAATTACAACATATTGAAGCTCAATACTCATGAATCAATCACATGCAAACCAAATTATACCAAACTTACTTCCAATACATTAAATTTATGCATTTAAGCTTCATATCCTCATCAATCATGCATGCATCTCAATTCTTGACTCCATTTCTATTTCAAATGGTACAAATGGTGCTTCTAACCATGAAACTCAACAAAACATGCTTGCATGTATGATTCAACACTCACATTTTCATATTCAACTTAATACATGCTTGATTATGCAAAATCATGGTGATCCTACACATGCATGTACACATTAGCTTCAAATTCATCAATTGTAGCACAACTCTTGTTCTTGATCACCAATTAATCTTTAATTCACAAAATTACAAGTTCAATCTCATGAATTTACTCACCTAGGAGTTTAGTCTTCCAAACTCTAGTCAATTCTTGGACTTAATCTTCAAGATCCCCAAGTCTTGAGCCAAACCACACAACTCTCCCTCCTCTCCTTCTAAGGCCGACCCTCTCTCTCTCTCTCTCTCTCTATTCTTGAGTTCAATATCAGCCAAAGTGTTAAAAAGGAGAGGAATTGAAGTATAATGGCCCTTATGTATAAGCCCACTAATCAATTTTAATAATAACAATTAGTATGGCACTAATTCATTAATTAAATCAATTTAATCTGACCCGAATCAATTTCCAATTAAATTTCACCGTAGGCTCTAAAAATTATGCCAATCACATTGGCGTAGTCAATTTCGGGTTCTATGGCCGATAAGGCCTTCAATTTATTTTCTAATGCAGATAATCAAACAGATATTCCTACGGTGAACAGATAGAAATTCAAAGCCACATATTTTCACATAATGGCATACCAAATCATGTCAAACATATAATCAAATTCATATTAAGGGCCAATTGGTTAATTACGGAACAGGGGCATCACAGTCTTCCCCCCTTTAGGAAGTTTGGTCCTCCAAACTTAATTTACCTGTAGCCGAAAATAATTCGGAATACTTCCTTATTCAACGGTTCCAATCTTTATCGGTAGCCATTTACTTTAGTCTCAAAATCAAGCGACACTCTGTTCTCAATCTGTCAAAGACTTACCTTTTCCTCCATACAAGGCTTGTATGGTGTCGCACCAAAACTAGAGTGTAAGCTGTGGTCATAAGCAAGGTCCGCCAACAATGGATAGATCTTTCCAATTCCTGAAAATTCTATTGTATAATTTGGAGCACTTCTCCCAAAATTCAAAAAGTTCTTCCCGATCATGCATCAATCTGCGGATAGAAAGCAGCGCCAAATCACAATTTAGTTCTCATTGCCTCTTGAAGGCTCATCAAAATTCGAACACATTTTAGGATCCCTGTCTAAAACGATAGATACTAGGATTCCAAGCCAGCGAGTAACCTTATCGATGTAACAGTGGCTAATCCATAAGCATCATACGAAAACCCCACGGAGAGGGAATGAGCAAACTTAGTGATCTTACATATAATAACCCAAACGGAACTTATACCTTGGGTGTCCAAGGCAGCCCCCACAATAAAATTCGTAGTCACATATCCCTATTTCCATTCCGAAATGGAGAGAGACCGAAGTAGTTCCGTCAATATATATTATTCAACTTTGACTTGTTGGCACTGAAACCATTTAGATACATTCAACAATTTCCTTCTTCACAATAGGTCGCCAACCTTAGATGTTTCAAATGCCAACTAACTTTACCATAGAAGGTTGATCTATTTCCTTGTCACAAAAATTCAATTCATTCTCTAACAATCCCACAATCCACAATCCAATCCGGCATTCAGCTCAGTAACTTATCACGGTTACCCAAAGTCAATCACAAGTCTACAGGAATATAGGGTGGATCCAGATACTAATTCTCGAATCAGCAAAGGTAGTACCGAAGCAATTACCCATACAATGCACATAGTCCATATATCCCCATGATACTGGTTGTAAGATATAATGACATCGAAGCAGTCAATCACATGACCAACACAATTCACACATCCTCGGAGTCCCATTTACAGACTATAATGGCATTGGGCAGGTATTCAGAAGGCGTACTGAATTCGCACACTTACGGATAATCAGGATTTCTCAAAGCTTCTTGGATGTCTATAACATCTGCATAGCACCAAAGGATGACATTCCGAACAAAACAAAGGAATAAACATCTCGGAATCAAGCACACCCGTTCACGACCGTCGGTGGCCAACTCGAGATTGATTAGTCAAACCCACCCGTACAAGACCGTCGGTGGCAAAAGATAACTCAATCAGAGGTGCTACATAGGCTTAACGTCCCCTAGCACGAAAAGACGCTCCCAAAATGTCATCAAAACAAACATAATACCATTCACTATAACCTGATTTCCCCAAAACCTGATAACATTGAAGCAACTACTCTGCCTTACAAAACATATTCTGATCAGTCAAAGACAATGTTCAGTACTGCCTACCATCAAATCAACCTGCCATCATCAGTCCTCATATCGTCAAACCAACCAGGATGGGACAATACACAAGCATCGTTTCTTAAGACGCCCAATCACGGGATTGTACAATTCGGCTCATTTTCAACACATATGTCCTCGATAGTTGGGGGTTGGTTCTCAACGGTGTTCATAGTTAGGTCAATGTGTCATAGCCCACAAAAGGTCTTTCAAATAGGCTAAGTACTCTAAAAGGATTCAAGTTTTTCTGCCGAGAATAATCTGGCTATTTATTTATAGGCAATCCTCAATCCCTTTTTACAAAATTAAATCAGACAGAGGGTCTTATCAAACCAATCTCGACACAGGTCTTGCCAATTTAAATCAAACAAGGGTTCCATCGAAACAGTACCGGGCAAAGGTTCTATTGGATCGAATCAGATAAAATTTTCTCAAATAGGGCACATTTGGTTTTGTAAGGCATACTTCGTTTGCTTAGGTATATGGTTGATAGTTTCTCGACTGCCCTAAGTTCATCAGTTCTTAAAGTCATATCAGAATCGTTCATCATAATAGTTCATATCAAAATGTTCCAAATCATGTACAATACGGCATTGTCTACATAAATTCGGGTGTAGTTGCATATGCGTGCAGTTGTTCATGTCAGGAAGTACGTATCATAATCAATATAGCAGTTTCCAAATAAGTCTTGTAGGCAAGAACATGGTGCACAGCAACATATTAAACGAAGTTCCCCGATTGTACATAAGATAGGGTCTGTTATGTAAAAGTTCTATATCAATCACAAAAGCATAGGGTTACGAGTCGAGCTCAATATAATCACATAGTCCAGTCAGCTTCCCACTAATCAAGATGCATGATCTCACAATTCATAGAGTTCATTATTTGGGGTGCTCAATTCGGTCACACAATCACAAAGTCATTAAAGACAGTAGTATAACAAATCACCTCAAACGTAGATTCAGTTGTACATGCGCATGTGCAGAGTTAATCGATATCCCAATACATATTTCACAACTTCTCGAATGGAGTATATACATTTAAGGGATATGGTTCCGATTTTGTGGGTCTAACCAATCTAAATACACACGCAGCAGATACGAAAGAACATGCCAATCCTAATCAATTAATATCCCAAGCAAAATGTGCACATGTACCAATCCAGAATCAATCAACACATAAGCATTCATTTATAACAGTACAGATACCTGGGATAACGGTCGCAGTATTTTGAGCGCTTTCTGAGAGGAGTGTGATTACTCCACCCTGATTGGCAATTCCTACCATTTGTACGAATCTCGCTGAGGCAGGAGATTTATTCACATTTGTTCAGTCCGGGGACAGTTCCTCACCATGCGGCCCATTTCACCACACCTATAGCAAACCCCAGAAATCCGATAATAACTCCCCGATGTTCCTTACACTGGTGATGGCAAAGGTTCTCGCCGTAGCGGCAACTGACGTTACTGTCTTAAGATCTCTATCATTTCCTATACCATTCCTTCTAGTCTATCAAGTCGGGCTGTGGAAGAGCCTTCCAGCTCGCATGCCCTTACTCAATCCATACTCTACACAATCTCTTATTAAACCTTGCCAATTACTGGGATGTTCCATACAAAAATAAACACGGATACACATGGGTACATTCAAACATAGGCACATCTTTATATTCTCATTTCACATATTGTACGCAACTAATTACACGCATAACAGATAATTGCATACCTATCAAATATAGCATGCTGAACATTTACTAAGTAACTATATACTCAAATCATGTTCATATTTCACATAGACCCCCGTAGGCAAAATTGAATGCACATAAACACCTTTCCATGGTTCATATATTCATGTATGTGCATTATAGCAAAACAAACTTGTTGCACACATTAGTGTAACAATTCATATCTCATTTTCGAATCGTGTGTGGTACTTCCTTTAGCGTGACATATCATGTTGGTCAAGCATATCAACATATCTCATACGTAGGCCACGGTATTATCTCCCCCGGGCGAGGGCCTCATGACCATAAGCCACAGTATTATGTCCCCTGGGCGAGGGCCTTCGCTAAGGATACCACAGTTACATTCAAGGAGAATTTAGACAATCATTCATTTATGCCAAACATAGCATTATACTTTATACAAGGTTCACAAGTATGCATATACTGGAGAGCATACATATCCCAAATGTTTACCATGCAAGCAATTTACAATCGTAGCACATAACTGTTCATATCGAAACACTTGAGCATATTCTTGATGCTTCCAAAGTTCATATAAAAATAGTTAAGCATATTATCCATGTCTCCAAATTCATATTTATCACATGAATGCATCCTAGATCTTATCTAGACGCTTACTGCTCTTTTTGGACAAGTGTGTGAGTTATTAACTCGTGCTCTGATACCACTCTGTCATGACCCGAACCCGCCCCTAGGGGTTAAGGCCATAACCGGCCAGTAATCATGAGATTACCTACGGCCTCAAACCAAATAGGACAAAACTCATCAGAGTAAAAGGGGCCAAACGGAAGCAAATTAAAAACTTTGTCCATAGAGCCGTGCTTATATGCACATCAAAACATTCCAGACACACATATGTTAATAACTCACAACAGAAAGCATAGCAACATAAATTTCTGTACAGACAGGATCATTCAAAACTGAGCCAACCAAACAAACTATACATAGACGTACTCAAAACTTCGCCGACATGACAACATAGAACAGAACGACATAAGGCGAAGGCAAGTCTCATGCGTGAGACGCAAGGGCTGACTCTCCCAAGACCTTTGTTGTTCCACACAGACTTCACTGAGGCTGGGTTTGGACTTCCCTTAGCTCACCTACAAACACATGAATGAGCGTGAGCGAAAGCTCAGTGAATAATATCAAATAAAGAATATATTTTGGAACAATGTATATCAAACGGCCTTGGGCCCAATTTGCATTTTTAACTAATACATACATACATAGACATATGTAAATTAAGTAACTGAAGTTCCAAACACATCATACGGCCTCGGGCCCAATTCATTCATGTCCATCGGCCTTTGGCCCAATCATTCATTTCCATCGGCCTTTGGCCCAATTATTCATTTCCATCGGCCTCAGGCCCAATTATTCAATTCCGTCGGCCTTAGGCCCAATTATTCAATTCCATCGGCCTTTGGCCCAAACATTCATTTCCATCGGCCTTTGGCCCAATTATTCATTTCCATCGGCCTTTGGCCCAATCATTCATTTCCATCGGCCTTTGGCCTAATCATTCATTTCCATCGGCCTTTGGCCCAATCATTCATTTCCATTTCAAACTGGCACATAGGCCTTTCATATCAAACTGGCACATAGGCCTTTCATATCAAACTATCCACCATTCAAATTAATGAACTTTACAAAACTTACATAAGAGTAAGCAAATGGGACAATAACATAATGTAGATATTACTCACAGTGGTCGGCATGTGGATTTGCCCTGGAGCTTGACCCTACATATCACATAACACATATGGGTCATAAATAGTTCAATCCGTTCTTTAATTCACATATTCCTCTTTAGGCTTTATTCTTATCTCTTTAATTCAATCACAATGCTCAATGTAAGCCTAAGAGTGTTTAGAAGTGAAAGAGAACGGAAAACAGAACACAGAATGCATTAACAGAATTTCAGCAAAACAGGGTCCCCGCTCGAGCGTGGACTTCCCCGCTCGAGCGGACCCTTAGGTCTGCAAAAGTACTGGTTGCCTCAAATCCCCGCTCGAGCGCGAAATCGGCCGCTCGAGCAGACCTCCTGCCTACATAGCTCCCCGCTCGAGCGCCAACTTCCCCGCTCGAGCGGGAGCCAGGTTTGCAGAAAAATGCTGGGAGCCCGTTTTCTCCGCTCGAGCGTCAGTCTCCCCGCTCGAGCGGGACTCAAATTTCTGGAAAACCCAGAATGTGTTCTTGAGCTTCAAACCAATTTCCCAGCTTCCATTCTTGCATGCAAGGGCTTAAATCTCATGTACAATCATGCTAACATGGTATGAAAACCAAATTACAACATATTGAAGCTCAATACTCATGAATCAATCACATGCAAACCAAATTATACCAAACTTACTTCCAATACATTAAATTTATGCATTTAAGCTTCATATCCTCATCAATCATGCATGCATCTCAATTCTTGACTCCATTTCTATTTCAAATGGTACAAATGGTGCTTCTAACCATGAAACTCAACAAAACATGCTTGCATGTATGATTCAACACTCACATTTTCATATTCAACTTAATACATGCTTGATTATGCAAAATCATGGTGATCCTACACATGCATGTACACATTAGCTTCAAATTCATCAATTGTAGCACAACTCTTGTTCTTGATCACCAATTAATCTTTAATTCACAAAATTACAAGTTCAATCTCATGAATTTACTCACCTAGGAGTTTAGTCTTCCAAACTCTAGTCAATTCTTGGACTTAATCTTCAAGATCCCCAAGTCTTGAGCCAAACCACACAACTCTCCCTCCTCTCCCTCTAAGGCCGACCCTCTCTCTCTCTCTCTCTCTCTCTCTCTCTATTCTTGAGTTCAATATCAGCCAAAGTGTTAAAAAGGAGAGGAATTGAAGTGTAATGGCCCTTATGTATAAGCCCAAAAATCAATTTTAATAATAACAATTAGTATGGCACTAATTCATTAATTAAATCAATTTAATCTGACCCGAATCAATTTCCAATTAAATTTCACCGTAGGCTCTAAAAATTATGCCAATCACATTGGCGTAGTCAATTTCGGGTTCTATGGCCGATAAGGCCTTCAATCTATTTTCTAATGCAGATAATCAAACAGATATTCCTACGGTGAACAGATAGAAATTCAAAGCCACATATTTTCACATAATGGCATACCAAATCATGTCAAACATATAATCAAATTCATATTAAGGGCCAATTGGTTAATTACGGAACAGGGGCATCACATAAACTCTAGGTATCTAACCCTGTTGCTTCCAGCCTCTTCATCAGAAGATTCATTAATGCTCTTGAGGTCATCAAATGTAGCATCAGGCTCTAGGTAGTCAATATGACGTACCTCAACTCTTTCTGCATTATGCTTCTGCCTTCCTAACCCACCCCATTCAACATTCCTATCAACATTAGCATCTAATAGTATGTCATCCTCATTGAAATCATAGCCACTATCCTCAAAGTCATCTAGATCTGTTGACTAGATGGATGAATCATGACTTTTCCTTTCATCTTCACCCTCACCCTCCACATTACTTGTGCCACTTCCAATTCCTTAATCACAACTAATACATGGTGAAAGTGATTAAACTCTTCAAGCTCAAGCAACTGATCATCGTGGATGCGCTCTAAATACACTTCAATTATCCTACTTACATGTACCCATTTCACCATATCCATTGCATCACTATCATTCCTAAGTGGCCTTAATCCATAATTTAAGTCCCTACCAGGCACTCGATAATGGTATGAAATGAATTCAGCATAACCTAACTTCTGAGCCATATCCCTTATCTCTGTCAACCTTATTTGGTCAGCATCACAGTTGTCCCAGAATGATAATTTCCCCCCTACGTAAGCCCTATTTACTAAAGACTGAAAAACCCCACCATGATGCATTTTGATAGTGAAATAATCACCACCTGGATCTGAAAGAGAAGATAGCATATTTATTGTATGAATAATACAGGATAAGGGGGACCACAACACATTATCTATACATCAATTATAGATATTGATTTTTTTTATGTCAGTGTGCAACGGTGTAGATGTGTCGACATATGTGAATATATAAATATATATTCACCTCGTCACTTTCAAACAAAGCAAAGCAAAGCAAAAGTAGATTCTTTGACCCACCTAATACTTCAACTTGCAGACAGATAAAATAAAGCAAAATACAAAACCAAAAAAAAAAAAGGTAAAGAGTACTTTTTTGCTTACCATAATCTGATATTTCATCACCAATCCTCACAATCTCCATGTTCGTCTTTTGACCTCGTCAATCGTTTTCTTCTCTATCCACGCCAATTTCAGTAGATTTACAATCAAAATTTTTTTTGGTAACTCAAAACCCTAGAAACGATTCGATTGTGTAGAGACAGAGAGAATGGACTTGCTGATTTGGGAAAGATGCAAGTATAGGGATGATGGAGGTAATTAGGGTTTGAGGTGAAATGATGAGTGTGCTCCTCAGTAATTGCTAGAGGGAGCACGTGAGAGGTAGGTGCTGGCTTTCTGTCCAAACTTTCTAACGGGCGTTAATTATTGGACGAAATTGACACACTTCGTTAAATTGAGGGGCTAAATCACGCAATTGGAAATGTCAAGGACCAAAATGACACACTGGGTAAAGTATAGGGACTATTTTTGTAATTTGCCCATATTTAAATTATAGGGTAAGTCACAATGATATCTCCGCTTAAATTTTAACAAAATATAATAAGTCATGTATGTTTGGCATCACCATATTAAATTCTTTTAAAATTTTAATTCATATAATACTTAATTTTTTTTTATTAAAAATTTGTTAGTCACATGTATAGAAAAATAATATTGGTATTACTTTCATACTGAAATCTTTATTTTACTTTGTTCTTTTTTGTATCTTCATATTATCTGTATTATTTCTGGTCCATTTGACCTTACTAAAAGAGAGATCATTATAAATATGGCAAAACTATCATAATGACTATATTTTTCTAAATTTCAAAGGAGTTGAGTTTAATGTATTCTAAATTATATATATGCTATGTACATATAGTTTTAATTTGAATCTATTATTGGAGATGTGAGTCTTTTTTTTTTTTTTTTCATTTTTTTACTCATGGGTTTAGTAAGTTAGATTATACTGAAAAGGCCACAGTCACTTTGCGAATTCAAACCCTGAAGCTCTGACATTTTCACTTTCCTAGGGGACATATACATGGACTATTAGACCAACAAAAAGTTGAATTTAAATCATTTCTTAATTTTTAAATTTATTTTTATGCCTGAATTTTGTCGACATATATTTATTGATTGCATAGCAATTCGGCACCAACTTGCATTAATTACTTTTCTCCTTCTGAAATTTTTTGAAATGTTCAGAGGTCAGATTCAAAATTTTAGCATAGAGAAACAAACATATATATATATATATATATATATTAATAATTTCTGTAGAAAAAGTATGAACTATATCAATTTCTATTAATATAAAGAGTAAAAAACAAGATGACATATATATATATATATAGAAGCATATTTTCTTGTATCAACGTTGGATTACATTAACAATCCAAAAAAAAACCCACAACGCTGGGTTACATAAAATATCAACCCTTAGTCAATCTATCTACTAAAATAAAACATGTTAAAGTAATGTTCGAAACTTTTTTTCTTCCATTAAAAAAATATGTGATAAAATCGATATTAATAGGGAACAACCTAGAGCGAATGACATATGTGATATTTGTTAAGGAATATTAAAGTTACACACGTTGTGGCAAAGTCTATACAATATGCCCTTTTTAAAAATGTACTACGGATGAGACACGCAATTCAGATAACTAATAATAAAAATAAATAATAAAGAATTAAATATCATAATATGGATGTTACTTAAATGATAAATATGTTCTTAATAGAATCGAAGGTCTTGGGTTTAAAACTTGTTTACGCTGTGTATAATAATTTTTTTATTTTAGCATACACAAAGTTGTCTCGTGACATAAGGAGAAGAAGATTTCACTAAACCAATTTGGGCATTCACTTAATAATAGTATACATGGATACCTAGCATGAGTGATAATTATACGAAAGGGAACATTTTCTATTAAAATATTTGAGACCCTCCAAAATTTCTTATAATTTAATTTACAATGATGTGATTTAACAAGTGTCAGTTTTTTATTGGTTATACACTCAGTTATATGAGATCCACCACCTTCGTCACATCATTGTGGATGTATTTGTAGGTGCAAAATTTGAGTCTCTAGCATTGTTGATATAAGTTATACATTTTTGTGATAGATGTTATATAATTTTTTAATAGAATAGTGACAATTTAAAATTCATGAAATTACACAATTTTGTTGTAATGCTATGCATTTTTTGTTGTATAATGTTACACATTTTGTTGGTAGTATTCTTATAAACCATAAAAATACATACTTTTATTTTTAAATCACAAATTATCCTAACTTATTAAGAAATCATGTAACATTTATCACAAAATATATAAAATGTATTAAAGAAAATCAGTTTAGATCCTTATATTTCTCACAAGTGAATAATGAGGAAACATAGTAGGACGGTTTGTTTGCCATGCCAACATCATAAAAAAGTCCGCTTCTATTAAAGAAAGCAAAAAATTCACCATATCTTTTGTCATCCGTTAAAGAAAGCAAATGTCATGTTTATTTGTTTTTAACAAAAGTAACTTTTTAAGAATTTCTCAAACATATTAACTAAAGAAAAAAAAAATTAGAAAAGGAGTCGACCCAAACGGCTCACTTGCTATCCAAAACACATCCGGTACGAATGGATTAATTACACTTTTTACCTTGAGTTTTACTTAAATTTTACTTTAGTCTCTATAGGTTTAATTTGAATAATATGATTCCTATATACTTTAGATTTAGTTTTAATTTAGTTATTATGTCTAAATTTTTATTATTTTGTCTGCCTGTACACTTTAGAAAAATTGACAAATGTTCTAAAATTGTTAATTTTAACCTCTAATTTAGACGGAAGAACCAAATTAAAACTTTAAAAGATTGAGAAATGTTCCAAAATTATTAAATTTAACCTACAATTTAGATAGAAGGACCAAGTTGTTTATTATTAATTATTTCCATGTTAATAATTATACATATGTTTATATATATATATATATAACAAAAACATGACAATTAGTTTGTTTCAGGGAAGTCGTGGCCACAAGAGAAGGGGAAGAAAGAGCAGATGATAATGTCTCCAATAGTATTGTAGAAATGTCTGCTAATTTATCTAATCGATCCTATAAGTGTTGTATCTTCAGAATGTATGATCACTTATGCAAGCAAAATGCGAAAGCCTATGAACAATCAATAGTTGCTATTGGTCCTTACCATCATGGTAAAGCAAACCTACAAGAAATGGAAGTGCACAAATTACGGTACCTACTAAGGTTTTTGAGTCGAAGAAATGAAACGGGTGTGAATAGATATGTCATGGCCATAAAAGAATTAAATTTTTTTTTTTTTATCGGCAAAGAAAGAAAATTTTATTGATGTAATAGCAAAGTACAATGTACAACAACAACAAAAATCAATAAAGAGAGGCAAGTGCAAAAATATCACGATGAGCTAAATCATCCCAACTATGTTGGTACTAAGAAGCCCATCCAATCATTTGCTAGCACCCCTAAAGTTGGTGAGCAACCAATTAAAGAGACAGGAAAAACTCAAACTCAAAAACAAGCAGATGCCATTGAAGACCACTAGCAATTCAGCCACAACCAACAAAAAGGAACTGGTGGTGGAAAGTAGAACAAAAACAGAACAAAAGACAGTAGCATTGCGTATCAGCCCATCCTCTCACAGCAGCAGCAATCTAGCATCAACTCTGTAGCTTCTAGCGGCAGCATACCTTCACCAACTAAATTAACACTCAACAGCAGCAGAATCTGAAGCAGAGTAGCAGCAACAGAAACTGACTACAAACAGCTTCTAACTTGATGAATATTAAACACATACTCATTCACTGTGTGCTCTTGCCCAATTGAGCGAGTTTTCAGCCAAAGAGCCACTCTAACTTTAATAAGCCCATTGGAAGACAGAGCAAGCAAATGTTATGCAGAAACCACTAGCCTTGGCCTTGACCTTGACTGAAGTCAGTTTGTAGAAATAATGCTTCTTGACGGTTTCTTTATCATTGAGTTATTTTGCATTGGTAACATGCTCCCAAGGAAGCACGGGTGTGGGTACGAGTACGGTACGGGTACGAGTGCGGGTACACCAATTCGACAACTCTCAAAAAAAGTATGATACGGGTATGACTGCGGTACGCCGATATATATATATTTTATATAAAATTATGGTTAAAGGATCTAACCTACAAATTAAAATTAAATATCAAAACTAAAAATAGAACTACTCATTTTCTTATAATTTAAAACCATTAAGCATTAATAATAATATTTGTAAAATCTCTCACTTTGATATGTTATGCACTGTGAATTTGTTATCATAATTTATTTTTAAAATCTTTCTTTTTGCTCATCAATTTGATATTTTTATAGGGTGAGACCAAAGAAATAACAGGAGACCAAAGAAAGATTTAAAGTTAATTGCCAACAGTAAAGGAAAAAAATTCTCAATTGAGGCAGGTTGTCAATTACAATTTGCATAATACATAAAATTGCATCATTTCCAACCACTACTAATCAACTAATACCGTATCAATTTTTAATGTTTTGTGCATAAATTTTTAAAGTTTATTATGATTAAAAATTTTATAAAGATATTCTAGGAGGATCTGAAGCAAAAGCATAATGCATAGCCATGCACAGAACTGCCCTTTATATGTCTTGTTATTTTTTTTTTTTTGTTCAAATTGCTTTTTAAAAACATCAAAATCATTTGCTGATATGCTTATGCAATTCATACAAATAGAGAGGACAGTAGAGAAACATCAAAATTGCTGATCTACAAGGGCCCCAAAAAAACAAAATAAAATAAAATAAAATAATAATAAAAATTGTTGATCTGCAAGGCCACAAAAGAAAAAAAAAAAAAAAAAAAAAAGGGCTCTGGCGTACCCACGCCGTACCCAAATGAACCAAACGTACCGGACCCTCTTTTGCCGTACCGGGTACGCATACCCATGGCGTACCCATGTCATACCCGAATGAACCAAACGTACCAAAACCCCTTTTGCCATACCCGGTAAGCGTACCCGCACTTGGTAAGTACCCGGTACTCGCATGACACTATTTTTGGAGTACCCTGTTAAGCATAACCAGGCTCAAGCTCAATCATCACAACTCAAGTCAGACCAAGCTCAATCATCACAGCTCAAGTCAGACACCACAGCTGCCTCACAGCTCAAGCCACAGCACGTGGCTTCCTCTGTTAAGAGCAGTTAGACAGTTAGATAGTTAGATGAGTTGTTAGAACTCTAGTTAAAGTGTAACTGTAGTTAAGTCAGTTAGTTAGTTAGTTAGACTTT
Organism: Camellia oleifera; assembly: GCA_022316695.1. Lineage (NCBI taxonomy): Eukaryota > Viridiplantae > Streptophyta > Magnoliopsida > Ericales > Theaceae > Camellia > Camellia oleifera. The sequence continues at coordinate 48,749,151 of CM039306.1, forward strand.
TATCTTTATAAATACAGTGTAATCTCTCGATGAATTCATTGAATAATAGAATCAAGTTCTTCTTTATGGTATTAGAGCCTGATAAACTCTAACGAGTACTGATTCTCATATCTCATATCTTCAAAGATCTTCTAAGTATCTTTAACGATCTTTACAGCTCAAGCTTTCTTCATGGCAAATCTGTCATCATCACCATCAATTCCTTCTAATCTTTCTTTACTCATCTCCAATCTCAATTTCTTCCTGATTGTAAAATTAGATTCTAAAAACTATATAGTTTGGAGGAATCAATTGCAAAACATATTGCATGCAACAAATCTCATTAGTTTTGTTGATGGATCACAGGTTTGTCCTTCATCTGTGATAATTGATTCTGCAAATAAGGAGGTCTCAAATCCTAAGTATGAAAAATGGATGTGCATTGATGCTCATCTCCTCAGTTGCATCACAGCTACTCTGTCTCCAGTCATTTTTACTTCAGTTTTTCATTGTAAAACAAGCTATGAGGTATGGATTGCTTTTCAATGTTGATTTACTTCTCTTTCTCGGTCTCACATTCATCAACTCAAGAACATAATGAATCACCTCACCAAGAAAGGATTAACCATGGATGCCTATCTCACTGAGTTTAAGACCATAGCAGATCAACTTTCTTTGGCTTGTGCACCTGTTGATGATGAAGACATTGTTTTATACATCTTAAATGGACTTCCAGACGAGTACAATGCTTTTAAGACCACTATTCGTGCTAGATCTGGTTCTATTTCTCTTGACACATTGTGTTCCTTACTATCTTCTGAAGAAATTCATATTGAACATGTTACTAAACAGTCTCATACTTCTGAGCTTCTTTTTGCCTATGCTGCCACAACAAAACCTTACTCTAACCAAGGTGGATCTGCTAGAGGACGAGGGTTCAGAGGTGGTGGCCGATATTGTCGAGGTGCTCGTAGAGGAGGAAGGCAACACTTCTCCCATTCTCCTTCCACATATCCACAATCTCCAACAATTTCTGGTTCTATATGTCAGATTTGTGGCAAACCAAATCATACTGCCTTAGACTGTTGGCATCGAATGGACCAAGGTTTTCAAGCTTCCACCAGGCCATACAGGCCATCCACACCTAAAGCCTATATGGCCTCTGCTCCATCTTCTTCTTCTCAGAATTCCTCTCCTACCTGGTATGTGGATTCTGCAGCTACAAGTCATATTACCAATGATTTAAATAATCTCTCCAATTATCAACCTTATCATGGCAATGATCAAGTTACAATTGGTGATGGTTCTACTCTTCCTATTCAACACATTGGTAATGGACTCTTCCCTACTCCTTCTCTTTCACTTCGGCTTCATAATATTCTCTATGTCCCTCATATTTCCTCAAATCTTCTTTCTGTACATAAACTAGCCTCAGATAATAATTGTTCCATTACTTTTGATGCTCATGTTATTCTTGTTCAGGACAAGGTTACCAAGAACATACTATATAGAGGTCATCATTCTCAAGGTCTATATCATGCTCCGTTATCTTCTCATTCTCCATCTACTTCTATGGTTTCTCCAACTGTTCCATCTCAATCCTGTTTTAGTACTACAGCTGCTCCTACTTCTGTCCCTGGTTCAGCAGACAATTTCAGTCCCAATTGGCATCTTAGACTTGGTCATCCCTCATTTAAGAAGCTTCAGCACATTGTTAACACCTTTCATTTGTCTTCGCCTACTTCATTTGGTTTATGTACTGATTGTTGTGTTTCTAAGACACACAGATTACCATTTAGTTTGTCTAACTCTACTGGTAATAAGCCTCTAGCTCTTATTCACTCCGATGTTTGGGGTCCTTTTTCTGCCTCTCTATCTGGTTACAAGTACTATGTAGTGTACATAGATGATTGCAAGTTTACTTGGCTATTTCCTTTGTATTACAAAAGTGAGGTGTTCTCTAAATTTCTTGAATTCAAAGTGTTGGTTGAAAATCAATTTTCTACTTCTCTTAAGATTCTTCGCAGTGATAATGGAGGCGAATACTTATCCATAGAATTTCAAACTTTTCTTAAAAATAAAGGCATTTTGCATCATCTTACATGTCCTCACACTCCAGCTCAGAATGGAGTGGTTGAACGTAAGCACAGGCATCTCATTGAGACTACCATTGCCTTAAAGCATCATGCTTCTCTCCCTTTGCATCTCTGGTTTGAAGCTTTAGCTACAGTAGTAGTGCTCATTAATCGCCTACCTACTGCTAAACTTAACTTTCTTACTCCTTTTGAAGTTTTGTTTTACACTCCTCCAGACTATTCCTTTCTCAGAACTTTTGGTTGTCGATGTTTTCCTTGGTTAAGACCTTATACTCAGCACAAGCTTCAACCTAGGTCTATTCCTTGTGTTTTTATTGGTTATCATCCATCAGTCAAAGGTTATAGATGCCTTGATCCTATTTCAGGTCGCATCTATCTCTCTAGACATGTCCTCTTTGATGAAACTTGCTTCTCTTTTTCCTCTTCTTCTGTTGCTGTTCCAACCTCAGCTCCCTCTGTTGCTCAATTACATTCTTTTTTATGGTCTTCTCCTGTTTCTGCTGTGTCTACCTTTGCAGCATCTGCTGCCCCAGCTTCATCTGCTATGTCTATACCTACTGATTCTGTCTTGCCTCAGTCTGCTACTGCTACTATTCCTACTGGCTTTGTCTTGCTACAACCTTCTACTGCTACTCCAATTTCACCTCCTTTCTCTGCAGCTTCTCCTTCTACAGTTCCTATTTCTTCTCCAGCTCCCATACCTATTTCTTCTCTTCATATTGACTTACCCTTGTTACCATCTGCTTCATCGTCTTCATTAAATTCTCACTCTATGATCACAAGATCTAAATCTGCTTCTCTTTCTCATCTTGCTTATCTTTCTCATATTCCTACTGAGCTTACTTCCTAGAAGGAAGCTGCTTCCTCTCCTGATTGGACTTCAGCCATGACAGAGGAGTTTCAGGCTCTTCAATCCCAACGGACTTGGTCTCTAGTTGATCTTCCTCTCCATAAAAATGTCATTGGTTGCAAGTGGGTGTATGGATTCAAAAAGAACTCGGATGGTTCTATTGCTCGATATAAGGCCCGGCTGGTTGCAAAAGGCTATCTCCAAGAAGAAGGTCTAGACTATCCGGAAACCTTCAGTCCTGTTGCCAAACAACCTACAATTTACATTCTTCTCTGCCTTGCTTTGCATTTTGGTTGGTCTATCAAACAAATGGATGTTTCTAATGCTTTTCTCCATGGTGTTCTTCATGAGGAAGTATATATGACTCAACCTCCAGGTTTTATTGCACCTTCTCATCCTACTAAAGTCTGTAAATTGCATAAAGTACTATATGGTCTTAAACAGGCCCCTCGGGCATGGTTCTCCACTTTTTCTAATTTTCTCTTGTCTTAAGGTTTTCTTGCAAGCCATTGTGATTCCTCTCTGTTTATCAAATAGACTGCTTCTTCTCTCACTATTCTCCTCATCTATGTAGATGACATTTTGCTAACTGGTAATGATCAATCTTACATTCATTCCTTGGTGACTACTATGAATAAGGCTTTTTCTATGAAAGACTTGGGTCTTCTTCATTATTTCTTAGGTATCTCCATTCAATCCTCTACCAATGGTTTCTTCTTACATCAAGCCAAGTATGCCACTGATATTTTGGCCAAAGCTGGTATGACAAATTGTAAGGCTGCTGCTTCTCCAATGCCTAACAAGTCACCTATTCTGTCCACAGCAGATCTTCTTTTTGATCAACCTGCTTTGTATCGAAGTCTTGTTGGTGCCCTTCAATATTTGACAATCACACATCCAGACCTTGCTTTTGTTGTGAACTCTGCTTGTCAACATATGCATTCTCCTTTGGTTAGCCATTTTAATGATGTCAAAAGGTTGCTGCGATTTCTTAAAGGAACTCTTAATTGTGGTCTTCAGTTTCAACTTGGTCCTCTCACTCTCAATGCCTTCTCTGACTCAAATTGAGCTGGCAATGCTCTGGATCGTAGATTTACTACTAGGTTTTGTGTTTTTCTTGGACCCAACTTGATTTCTTGGTCTGCCAAGAAGCAACCCACGGTTTCTCGATCTTCCACGGAAGCTGAATATAGAGCTCTTGCTCAAACTTCTACTGAACTTAGCTGGCTTGGTATGCTTCTCCAAGATCTACATGTTCCCTTGGTTCCGCCTACCTTATGGTGCAACAATTTATCTGCTATTGCCTTGTCTAGCAATCTTGTATTTCATGCTCGTTTGAAACATATTGAAGTCGATTATCATTATGTTCGCGAGCGTGTGCTTTCCAACAAATTGGTTGTCAAGCACATTCCTACTTTTGATCAACTTGCAGATATTCTTACTAAACCTCTTTCTACCTCTCGATTTCAATTTCTTCAACACAAGCTTCTGGCTCATTCTTTCCCTATCAGCTTGACAGGGGATGTTAAGCATAACCAGGCTCAAGCTCAACCATCACAGCTCAAGTCAGACCAAGCTCAATCATCACAGCTCAAGTCAGACACCACAGCTGCCTCACAGCTCAAGCCACAGCACGTGGCTTCCTCTGTTAAGAGCAGTTAGACAGTTAGATAAGTTGTTAGAACTCTAGTTAAAGTGTAACTATAGTTAAGTCAGTTAGTTAGTTAGTTAGACTTTTATCTTTATAAATATAGTGTAATCTGTAGATGAATTCATTGAATAATATAATCAAGTTCTTCTTTATACCCGTGCTTCATAGCATGCTCCAACTGGTAGTTAAAAATCAAGAAATTTTCTAATCAGTCCAGTCTGTAGAAGAACTGAGACATGAAAATTTCCAAGCATACTAGATTTTGCAACGACTGCAAGTTGAGAATGACCATATTTTCAAATCACAGCAGATTTTGTCTGCCATAGGGCGTGATGTAATTCTACCTGAAAATCATCATTTGTTTGACATGACTAATAGCGATTCAATCTTGGGAATCATTCAAATAGCCTTAGATTTTCTGAATAACTCTGCACCAGATAATAAATAACAAGCTCCTAGTGGAATCTCAATCGACAGCATCAAACATCTACTAGACCTAGTACATAATTGTTGGTGCTCTAAGTTTGCTGAGATGAATAGAAATGTAATGGTAAAGAAATGAGAGTTCATAAATTCTGCAACAGAACTTCAGGAGGCTGGGGTTCAATTCAAGAAGGCCGAGGGAAGCAACTTGTTTGATATAAAATTCATTAGTGGGACTATAGAAATTCCACTATTATTGATCATTGACTATATAGAGTCTTTCTTGAAAAATCTAGTTGCATTCGAGCTGCGTCCTTCTGTGATAAGCCAATGTACGTTTGTGACTATATCATCTCCATCGCTTGCCTCATGCATTCCTCCAAGGATGTTTGTTTACTTCGTCATAGTAGAACTACTGAAAGCTGGGTAGGTGAGGATGCAGAGGTTTTCTCCATGTGGCACAAGTTGTTCAACGTCATCATGACAAATCTCAACAACTTTGGTTACTCTGAAGTTTTCATTGATGTAAACAACCATTGTAAGTGACGCTGAAATGTGTGGATGGAAAACTTAAGGCAGAATTACTTCAACAGTCCATGGGCATTGATTTCATTTTTTGTTGCTATCATACTACCGCTTATCGTGGTACAGACTATCTTTTTCGTTCTTTCTTTTGGCAAAGGCAGCTTTTGAGTCCCTATTGTTGTTTTCTTAATTGTGTGTTCAATTCAAATAAGCAAAGATGTTATTGTTATTTGATTTGTTTCATCGTTTTGTGCCATATGATACATTGTCATGTAAGAGGTGATAAGTTATTGTCTTCTTAATCAAGTGTGTTAAATTTAAATAAGCAAAGATGCTATAGTTACCTTATTTGTTTCATTGTTTTGTACCATATAATACATTTCCATGTAAGAGGTGATAAAATTATTTTCTGCCATATGATACATTGAGATGATAAAATTGTGAATAAATAAATAAAGCCTAGATGACATCACAGCAAGTTAGATCAATATCAAACTATCTATAAGAAAAGAAATATTGCTCTTAAGATATATTGTATCCAATCATGTTGATGTATGGAAACTTTATTAAGAAGTTTAGATTTATTTGAATCAGTCAACTAATCTTCTCCAAACTCATTTTGATCCTTTCCTAACCACACTCATAATTATAATTTAAGTGCTTTATGATGACTCGAAAACTAATTCCATAAAATATGAGTTTAGACAGCCCTCAGAATTCGTAAAATTGTTACCCTTGTCGTGAGCTATGAAAATCCAAAGAGTTTCTGAAATGTTGACAGCTTGAATAGTTACTCAACACATGGTACAACAATGTAGTTATTTCAGATTGTACCAAATAATTGAACACTCTACACCCAACTCTAATACTAATTCTGACTGAACTTGAACTTCTAAAATTATTATAGTTCAAATTAAAACAATAACGATTTAACTAGATTTTTGTTTAAAGGATTGTCAACCTAGTATAGACTCCAGACATAACAATCTCCCACTTTCGACAATTCCATGATAAAATCCACCACAACAAATATGCCTAAAAGCCACAAAACAATGATCATCTTCTTTGGAGCTAGAGAGAAAGCTCAAAGAACATATGTGGATTTCTTCAAACTCTGACCAAATCCAATTCGTTCATATTCCACAAATCTAAAATTAAAAATTAAAACCAAAACAAGTAAATTGAGAGCAATACTAAGTAATTCCCATTGTAATGCACCCATCAATCACTTTGTCATCTAGTCAAAAGTTTTGAACAAACATCTAGTACTATAGCACACTATAAGGAAAGTAAGATTTAACGGCGTTTATTTAATGGCATTTTTTAACGCCATGTTTTTTAATATTTAACGAGGCATTTTTTCAAAAATAATATGGTATCATTTTGAAAAGTGAAGACATTTAGAAACGCCTTCAAATGTCCAACTCTCTCTCTCTCTCTCTCTCTCTCTCTCTGTCTCTCTTATCTCGGTCTGTCTGTCTATCTGTCTATCTCATTCCCTCTCTCTCTCTCTCTCTCTAAACCCCCTCTATACCTTAGTCTCTCTCAACCTATTAAATCAACCTTCTTCAGCCCCGTTTGATCTAATCTTATAGCGGTTGGTGATTTATCTTAGATCCAATCTCATAGCGAAGTTCTCTCTCTCGCTCTCTCTCGAGATTTCGAAGGTCCACCGCTACCACCATCTGCACCGGCGAGAAGAGTGAGCACCATCGTCTCTCTCTGTTTCTCTCTCTCAGTTTTGTATTCTCTCTCTATCTTAAGCTCTTCTTTCCCATCAAATTTGGTTAGATAACGAAAGATCTTGACGTTTCGATTGAACGTACTGAGATTTTATTTATTTATTTTCTGTGATTTGATGTGTTTTCTTTCCTAAAAGTTATTTTGATGGAAAACAGATCTAGAAAAATCGGTGAGTTTCTTGCATTTCAAGTTGATGACGTTGAGAGTTTTAGAGGGATGACTCATTCTTCTTCTTGATTCCCGCATTAGGGCTTTGGCAATCATCATCGCTTTTACATTTATTGGTAATTATTCCCAAATATTTTTAAAAAATAATTTATTTTCTATATTTTTAATGTTGTGTTTGGGTTTATAATTAGTGTTTTGAATGAGTGTTTTGAAAAAACTTGGTAAATCTAGTTGTAGTAATAGAAAAATTTTCTTCTAAAAAACTTCATGGAAAACTAGTGGCATTTTATTTCAGAATTTTGTTGTTTGCGCAATTTGTTGTATATAATAATTTGTTGATGGAATCTCAATTAAATTCCACTCCAGTTTTCTTCTTTTATGTTCATGCTTCTTGGTGCACACTGCACATGCCTTTTCCTTAAGAAACTTTCTTCTAGTTGTAGTGATAGACAAATTCTCTGTTTCTCTAAAAAATTTATGGACCTTTATTTCCTTTGCTTGTTTTACGATTGGATTTGAAGACTTTGAAGACATAAAGTTTTATTATCTTTGTTGTCGGTTGGATTTTAGTTGTATTTTGTGTGTAGAGGATTACTATTTGTGACTAGATATTAGGAAAATTATATTCATTAATAATCTTAATTTATAGTAACAATTTGCTAAAAAATCTGGTTCATTTTCAGCATTTTCATTATAAAGGTACAATGTTGATTTGGTTGTTGATTTTCGTTTGTGCAGATAAGGATCGAGAATTGGGGGAAGCCTTAAAGAGAAGGTAGTTGAAGAGGTTCTGTTCTATATATCTTCTCTCTTCTATGTAATTGCTATAGCGATCCCGGTTTTTCTTTCCTTTGTATATTGTATTCCGGACTTGGTTCCGTGGTTGTGGTTGTCTCATTCTCATTTCCTTCCCTTACTCTTTGTATTCGAGTCTTGGGTTGTGTTGGGCAGGTTTGAAATAGGTTGGCTGTGCTTTGGAACCAAAAGTTGATGCCCAGAATTTGGCCTTCACGCTGGAGCGGGGCTTTTTGACGCTCGAGTGGGCCCTTTGTTGTTGCTTCTCCGCTTGAGCGGGCGTTTTGACGCTCGAGCGTGAATTTCTATCTCCCAGTATTTTTCTCTGCAGGTCTTCGTACGCTCGAGCAGGAGATTTGACACTTGAGCGTAACTCTTTGATTTTGTTCCTCCGCTCAAGCGGGTAGTTTGACGCTCGAGCGGGGACCATCGCCTGCAAAACTTCTGTAAGTGTGCATCCGACGCTCGAGCGGGCGTTTTGACGCTCGAGCGTGAGTCTGTGTCTGACGCTCGAGCAGGGGTTTCCACGCTCGAGTGGAGAGATTTTTATATCAGTTCGAGTTTCACCTTTTTGGATCACTTTTTGATTTTCTTTCTCTCTCCTACTTTTTCAAAAACCTCCATTGGAGAGCTCCTCTCTCTAAAACCTTACCTTCTCTCTAAGAAATCATCTAGCCCTAGTGATCTCCCACCTTTGGGCCTTTGTAAAAAGTGTTGATCTTGGTGTGGGCTATCTTTTGATCCAAAAATCTTGGGTTTTGGAGCATCTCGAAATTCTTCATCTTTTCCATTGGGTCTCATCTCTTGAGGTAGGGATTCCTACTCATTTTTATGAGCTTTAATCTAAATGTTGAGCTTTTTGTATAAATGGTTTGATTTGGAAAGTTAGGGTTTGTAATGTGTTATATTAGAAAGAGGGGTTTTGCTCTTTTGATTCAAACATATGTGTTTTGGGTCTAAAAAGGAGGTTATTGACGTTGTTGATAATATTTGGACCTTTGGGTCAATATTGAGAAAAATGGGGAAAATGCCATGTTTGGGTATATTTGGGTTATTAGTGTAATTAATGACAATTGTTATGGAAATGTGAAATTAAGTTGGAAATAATGAAATTGGATCATTATGAGATAGAATGGTGGAGTTGGATTTATTAATCGCTCACTCGGAAAATATTGAAATTATATATCTATTGAGGCATTTATTATCTGTTTAGAAATAACTGTTTTGGGCTATTGGTGGAGGATAGTCTTAATTGTTGTAGACAATGTATGATGATTAGGAAAACTAAAACTAATCAATTGAATATGTCATCGAATATGACGGTTGGGATAATACATCAAATTTATGTATTGATTGATTATGTATATGATATGTGTTTATATACATTGTATTGTGTGTGAGGAGATAGGGGATGGACTCCTAAACCAGATATTGTTTGGGAGGAGATAGGGGATGGACTCCATCGATACAACAATTATGTGTATCTATTGAAGTATTGATACAGCAAATCTGTGTATCATATATGAAGTACGGAGGTGTTTTATTTGAGATTGATACAACAATTATGTGTATCTATTGTGAAGTATGAAGTGTTTAATTTGAGTTGTTATCTCAATTGAAATGGAAGTACTGTTGATATGAGATGTAATCTCATTTAAATTGTTTGGCCAGGTTCTGAGCCATAGTTATGAATTGAGAAATTGGTTAAGAAATGGAAAATGGAATGAAACATGGACACATTTGTCATGTAATTGAAATGGGTTATGAATTGATTTATGTGAGTTAAACATTTATCAAATGCTAATGTGTTAGTTACTGCTCATATTATGTTTAGCATATCTCTACTGGATGTTGGCTCGCCCTATATGGGACATCATTTTCAGGTACAAGTATTATGCCACCTCCAAGGACGTAGCTTGGAAGGCTTGAGGCTGTTGGACTCTTTTGTTGTTTTTGTTGTATTACATGTATATCAAGCCAAGGGCTTATTTTGTGTAGAGTTAGTACTCTGTTTTTGTAACCAAGTGTTGGCTTGGAAAGTTGTAAGCCCGTAGGGCATTTACTTTTGTTGTCAACATGTAATACATTTTGTAATGAATACTCTGATGATATGTAATTATTCTTTATTCTCTTATGTCTAAGCATGTCAAGAATGTATGATTGTTGGGTTTATTTTGAGGGTGTTACAACTTGGTATCAGAGCGTACCGGGTTTGAATACTTTAGGTACGTGGGAAGTGATTAGTATCACAATGGGTTTGTCTCGCTTGTTAGAGACTTTTGTATGATAGTATGTGTTTATTTGATAACATGCTTATATGACTATATGGGTATGGGATTTAATTTCTAGGATGTTGATTGGATCCTTGGGTTTCTGTGAGTCTTGTTGGAAAAGCACTTGATCAATGTTGTTTCTAACCGGAACTCTAGCAATGCATCGGGACTATCATTATCCATAAATGAAATTCGTAAGTGCTTATGTGATTATGTGCTTATGTGGAGTGAATTACAGTTGTCCGTGCATTAGGACGCAAGTGTTATAGCTTCGGCACATTTGTGAATGTGCTAATGTTCTTCGTTACCTTTATTAGGATGTCAGGATGAGGACGAGGACGTGGAGGTAGACGTGGTAGGTGTGGTAGGCAGGAGATGCCTTTATCGGATGATATTCCGACATAGCAGGAGGGTGTTGGTCAGGCCGATGTGGCCGAGCCAGCAGGATAGCAGGCCTTGAATGCCTTAGCCCGCGAGATAGCAGGAGCCTTGAGGGCATCCATGGGCATTCTCAGAGCTGCGAATCAAGTTTAGGCCGAGGTTGTTGATGCAAGGCCTTCCTTTCTGAAGAGGGAGTTTTTCCAGTCTAATCCAGACGAGTTTGTGGGGAATCCAAAAGAGCCACTAAAAGCTGATGAATGGCTCGAACAGATGACAAAGACGTTTGAGATGCTTGGCATCGAAGACGGGGCTTTGAAAGTGACCTTGGCATCTTTCCAGCTAAAAAGGGATGCGGGTCAGTGGTAGAAGTACATGAGGGGTCGTATTGGTGGCACGTGGGAGGCTTTTGTGGATGCTTTCCAGGAGAAGTTTCTATCTCCAGCTGCTAGGGAGAAACTGAGAGACCAGTTTTGTCAGCTCAAGCAGCTGAGTTTATCAGTGGCCGAGTTTGAGGCAGCATTTACCAGTCTATCTAGGTTCGCACCTGAGCTTATGGCGTCTGAGGAACGCCGTTGCCTTGAGTTCGAGAAGAAGCTGAGGCACGAGCTCAAGATGAGAGTTGGGGGTTCTATGACCCGGGATTATGGGCGCCTTGTGGATGCTGCGGCCCATATGGAGATTATGATGCAGGAGGAGGAGGAGGAGGAGGAGGAGGAGGAGGAGGAGAGGCAGAGAGGCTCCAAGAGGAGTCAGGATGGTCAGGGGGACGGTCAGAGGCAGAGGGTTTCTAACCCTCAGCAGTCCCAGGGTGCATTTGCTAGATCGACCTTTCTAGTACCGAGTTCGGGTTCTGGGAGAGGCAATCAGAGAGACGTGACTTGTTACAAGTGTGGTTAGTGGGCCACGAGTCTCCAGTTTGCCCGCAGAGGGGAGGAGGTCAGAGAACAGCTTCATCTTCGGCTCGACCTCAGAGCTAGAGTCAAGGCAGGGGCTAGCCGCTCTCTTGTTACCAGTGTGGTCAGGCGGGGCACTTGAAGAGGTTTTGCCCGCAGTTGAGTAGCACTTCTGGTGTATCTGGGCAGAGGCAAAGTTTTCAGCCAGCTTAGTCAATTCAAGCCTCGAGGGCCAATCAGGGAGCTTCGTCATCCCAGTCTGTGCAGCAGTCTTTTGCTCCTAGAGGTGAACAGGTAGATCAGGGGCCTACAGGGTGTGTGTATGCTGCTACCACGCAGGATCTAGTACCGGCTCCATCTGTTGTGAGAGGTACTTTTTTGTTTTGCAACTCGGTTGCCAGTGTGTTGATTAATACGGGTGCATCCCATTCTTTTATATCTGCTACATTTGCATCTGTTTTGGGGTTGGAGTTGGCACAGTTAGCATCCCCTATTTGTGTTGTATCACCTGTTAGGGGTGAGTTGATTTTGAAACAAGGGTGTAGAGGGTGTGATATAGAGGTAGCTAATCGCCGACTTCTATTTTCTTTTGTAGTTATGGCTATGTCAGGTTTTGATGTTATTTTGGGTATGGACTGGTTATCGTCATATCGGGTTGTTATTGATTGCTACCGCAAGAGGATCACAGTATGTACCTTGAGCGGGGATTGTTTCCATTTCTTGGGAGATCGGGTTGGTAGTGTATTGCCATCGGTGTATGATCCGCGAGGGCGGAGTGAACTTAGTGGTCTGCTTGCTAGCTTTATGAGTGGTGAGTGTGATGAGACCCAGACTGTATTGCCGATAGTGGTTTGCGAGTACTCAGACGTCTTTCCCGAGCATCTTGTTAGTTTGCCACCTCATCGAGAGATAGAGTTCTCTATTGACTTAGTGCCAGGCACGGCGCCGATTTCTATAGCACCTTATCATTTTGCCCTAGCCGAGTTCAGTGAGTTGAAGATTCAACTCCAGGAGTTGCTGGATAAAGGCTTTATTCGCCCTAGTGTTTCGTCGTGGGGAGCACGGGCCCTCTTTGCTAAAAAGAAAGATGGTGCCTTGAGACTTTGCATTGATTACCGAAAGTTGAATCGGGCAACGGTCAAGAATAAGTACTCTATGCCCCGTATAGATGATTTGTTTGACCAGTTGAAGGGTTCTCGTTGTTTCTCTAAAATAGACTTGAGATTGGGTTACCACCAGTTGAAGGTCAGGGAGGAGGATATTCCGAAGACGGCATTTCGTACGCGGTATGGCCATTACGAGTTTCTGGTGATGCCATTCGGGCTCACCAATGCACTGGCAGTGTTTATGGATTTGATGAACCAGATATTCTGGGAATTCTTAGATCGCTTTGTGGTCGTTTTCGTGGACGACATTTTGATTTATTCACCTTCTGAGGAGGAGCACGAGGAACACTTGAGAGTGGTGCTTGAGTTGCTTAGAGCCCATAGGCTGTATGCCAAGTTCGGGAAATGTGAGTTCTGGCTAAGAGAGGTTAAGTTCTTAGGCCATGTGGTTTCCAGGGAAGGGGTATCTGTTGATACATCCAAGATAGAGGCAGTGCAAGATTGGGCACAGCCTAAGAGTGTTTTTGAGATCCGCAGCTTTCTGGGATTAGCTGGGTATTACTGCCGGTTTGTGAAAGATTTCTCCAGGCTAGCTTCACCGTTGACTAGATTGACGCGGAAAGGGGTCAAATTTGTATGGAGTGAGACTTGTGAAAAGTCGTTCCAGGAGTTGAAAGTTAGATTGACCACTGCTCCTGTGTTGATTATTCTGGAGAGAGGTTTGGGTTATGTGGTTTATTGTGATGCCTCACGAGAGGGTTTGGGTTGTGTGTTGATGCAAGAAGGGAAAGTGGTAGCCTATGGCTCACGTCAGTTGAAAATACACGAGAGAAATTACCCTACACATGACCTAGAATTAGTAGCAGTGATCTTTGCCTTGAAGATTTGGAGAAACTACCTTTATGGTGAGAGATTTGAGGTATTCTCGGATCATAAGAGTTTGAAGTACCTGTTTACACAGAGAGACTTGAATTTGAGGCAGAGAAGATGGATGGAGTTCATAGAGGATTATGACTTCGAGTTGCACTATCACCCAGGAAAGGCCAACCCGATGCCCTTAGTAGGAAATCCATTAGTGATGTAGCTTGTATAGCCATCCAGGAGTGGGAGATGTTGGGTGCACTTGGCGAGTTTGATTTGCTTCTGGGCGAATCCGTGGAGGCTGCGGCCTTGTTTTCTATTGTTGCGCAGCCTACACTTGTGACTCGAGTGTTAGAGGCATAGAGAGGTGACCTTGAGATAGAATCCCTTCGAGAGAAGATCTCCAGTGGGAAGGCTGAGAAGGGTTTGTCTGTGTATCCCGACCTGAGTGTGAGATACCGAGACCATTTGTTTGTGCCGAAGTCTTGCCGAGAAGAGGTACTCCGAGAGTTTCACCATTCACGCCTTGCGGTGCATCCGGGAGGCACCAAGATGTATCGTGATTTGGGTTGCCAGTTTTGGTGGCGGGGTATGAAGAGAGATGTGGCAGTTTTTGTATCGAAATGCATCACTTGTCAGCAAGTGAAGGCCGAGCATCAGAGGCCAGCGGGTTTGTTGCAACCCTTGCCTATTGCCGAGTGGAAATAGAAGCACGTCACTATGGACTTCGTTGTAGGTCTTCCGAGGACTCAGCGGGGTAGTGATGCTATTTGGGTGGTTGTAGACCGGTTAACTAAGTTGGCGCACTTCTTTCCTATGCGCGTGAGAGATTCGGTAGATCATCTTGCCGACTTGTATATTCAGGACATAGTGAGGTTGCACGGGGTCCCAGTGTCGATCGTCTCAGATAGAGATCCTTGTTTTACTGCTAGGTTGTGGCAGAGTTTGCAGAGTGCCTTGGGCACTAGATTGACCTTTAGCATGGCTTATCATCCTCAGACTGACGGGCAGTCCGAGCGTACTATTCAGATCCTTGAGGACATGCTTCGAGATTGTGTTCTTGACTTTAGTGGGTCATGGGAGAGGCACTTGCCCTTGGTGGAGTTTGCCTACAACAACAGTTTTTAGTCGAGTATCGGTATGGCACCGTTTGAGGCCTTGTATGGCCGACCGTGTAGGTCTCCAGTTTGTTAGGCCGAGGTGGGTGATGCACCTTTGTTAGGCTCGAAGTTGGTGAGGGAAACGACGGAGAAAGTTGAGCTTATCCGTAGGAGGCTTGTCACAGCCCAGAGTCGCCAAAAGAGTTATGCCGACCATAGGAGGAGGCCTTTGGCATTTGAGACGGGTGATTATGTTTTTCTGAAAATATCACCTAGGCGAGGTTTGGGAAGAGTGGGAAGTTGTCCCCTTGGTTTATTGGTCCCTTTGAGATCCTTGAGAGGATTGGGGAAGTTGCGTACCGTTTAGCTTTACCACTGCAGTTGTCTAGAGTACATGACGTGTTTCATGTTAGTATGCTTCGAAAGTATGAGTCAGATCCGTCCCATGTGCTGGATTGGACTGATTTGGAGGTTGACGAGGATATCTCGTATGAGGAGAGACCGGTTCGGGTCTTGGATAGGCGGGATCAAGTCTTGCGAGGCAAGACCATTCCTTTAGTAAAGGTTTTGTGGAAACATCACGGAGTGGAGGAAGCCACTTGGGAACGTGAGGTGGATGTCCGTGAGAAGTATCCGGACTTATTTGTAAATGTTTAACCATGTATTGGGATTTTATAATATTGATGAACTTTAAGAGCATTATATATTTCTTGAGTTGTAAAACATTGTATATGTTTTGATTTATGGAAGTATTTTGAAACTTGCCTTGAAAAGGAGGTTTAATGTAACATTGCATATGTTGAATGTATTGTAGAAATGGAAATATATCATGAACATTGAATATGATATGGAATTGTGAAAAATGTGTTGAAATTGGTAAATTTCAAGGGAAAGCATGCTAATAATGCATATTGAGTATATATTGTGAAATGCCTCTTGAATAGAGATGGAATGACCGGTAATGGGTCAAGTTGTTGGGTAATGAATTGTAATATTGTTGAGAATTGAGAAAAACTTGTTTTTGAAAACTTGTACTTAATTTCGGGAACGAAATTCTTTAAGGGGAGAAGGTTATAGCGATTCCGGTTTTCCTTTCCTTTGTATATTGTATTCCAGACTTGGTTCCGTGGTTGTGGTTGTCTCATTCTCATTTCCCTCCCTTACTCTTTGTATTTGAGTCTTGGGTTGTGTTGGGCAGGTTTGAAATAGGTTGGCTGTGCTTTGGAACCAAAAGTTGATGTCCAGAATTTGGCCTTCATGCTCGAGCGGGGCTTTTGATGCTCGAGCGGGCCCTTTGTTGTTGCTTCTCCGCTCGAGCGGGCGTTTTGACGCTCGAGCGTAAATTTCCATCTCCTAGTATTTTTCTCTGCAGGTCTTCATATGCTCGAGCGGGAGATTTGACACTCAAGCGTGACCCTTTGATTTTGTTCCTCCGCTCGAGCGGGTAGTTTGACGCTCGAGCAGGGACCATCGCCTGTAAAAATTCTGAGTGTGCATCCGACGCTCAAGCGGGCATTTTGACGCTCGAGCGTGAGTCTGTGTCTGACGCTCGAGCGGGGGTTTCCACGCTCGAGCGAAGAGACTTTTATATCAGTCCGAGTTTCACCTTTTTGGATCGCTTTTTGATTTTGTTTCTCTCTCCTACTTTTTCAAAACCTCCAGTGGAGAGCTCCTCTCTCTAAAACCTTACCTTCTCTCTAAGAAATCATCTAGCCCTAGTGATCTCCCACCTTTAGGCCTTTGTAAAAAGTGTTGATCTTGGTGTGGGCTATCTTTTGATCTGAAAATCTTAGGTTTTGGAGCATCTCGAAATTCTTCATCTCCTCCATTGGGTCTCATCTCTTGAGGTAGGAATTCCTACTCATTTTTATGAGTTTTAACCTAAATGTTGAGCTTTTTGTATAAATGGTTTGATTTGGAAAGTTAGGGTTTGTAATGTGTTATATTAGAAAGAGAGGTTTTGCTCTTTTGATTCAAACATATGTGTTTTAGGTCTAAAAAGGAGGTTATTGACGTTGTTGATAGTATTTGGACCTTTGGGTCAATTTTGAGAAAAAGGGAGAAAATGCCATGTTTGCGTATATTTGGGTTATTAGTGTAATTAATGACAATTGTTATGGAAATGTGAAATTGAATTGGAAATAATGAAATTGGCTCATTATGAGATAGAATAGTGGAGTTGGATTTATTAATCGCTCACTTGGAACATGTTGAAATTATATATCTGTTGAGGCATTTATTATCTGTTTAGAAATAACTGCTTTGGGCTATCGGTGGAGGATAGTCTTGATTGTTGTAGACAATGCATGATGATTAGGCAAACTAAAACTAATCAATTGAATATGTTATCGAATATGACGGTTGGGATAATACATCAAATTTATGTATTGATTGATTATGTATATGATACGTGTTTATATACATTGTATTGTGTGGGAGGAGATAGGGGATGTACTCTACGGTTTAGGGGAAGATAGGGGATGGACTCCTAAACCGGATATTGTTTGGAAGGAGATAGGGGATGGACTCCATCGATACAACAATTATGTGTATCTATTGAAGTATTAATACAACAAATCTGTGTATCATACATGAAGTAAGGAGGTGTTTTATTTGAGATTGATACAACAATTATGTGTATCTATTGTGAAGTACGAAGTGTTTAATTTGAGTTGTTATCTCAATTGAAATGGAAGTACTGTTGATATGAGATGTAATCTCATTTAAATTGTTTGACCAGGTTCTAAGCCATAGTTATGAATTGAGAAATTGGTTAAGAAATGGAAAATGGAATAAAACATGGACACGTTTGTCAAGTAATTGAAATGGGTTATGAATTGATTTATGTGAGTTAAACATTTATCAAATGCTAATGTGTTAGTTACTGCTCATATTATGTTTAGCATATCTCTACTGGGCGTTGCCTCACCCTATATGGGACATCATTTTCTGGTACAAGTATTATGCCACCTCCAAGGACGTAGCTTGGAAGGCTTGAGGCTATTGGACTCTTTTGTTGTTTTTGTTGTATTACATATATATCAAGCCAATGACTTATTTTGTGTAGAGTTAGTACTCTCTTTTTGTAACCAAGTGTTGACTTGGAAAGTTGTAAGCCCGCAGTGCATTTACTTTTGTTGTCAACATGTAATACATTTTGTAATGAATACTCTGATGATATGTAATTATTCTTTATTCTCTTATGTCTAAGCATGTCAAGAATGTATGATTTATGGGTTTATTTTGAGGGCGTTACAATTGCCATTTTATATATTTTTTAATATAAATAAATGCTAGCCTCAATTCATCTAAATTGGTCAACTCTATATTACTTACAATTAGTCAGATTTGTGTCATTTTTTTTTCCATGCTTCTTTGAAAAATAAACCCTGCATCTGAATGTGGCCTCCAGCATTTGATATAGATATATGAAGAGGATAAATTAACTAATAAGGTTGCTTTTGTAAACATTACATTTCGTAACCAGTTTTCTTCTCGTGGGAACCACGTTATGTTTTGCAGTTTGGCTGGCTGGTATTGGTTTCAAATGGTGAGAATTGCATTAAGTTTCTTGTTAACTAGTGTAATCTTACGGGCAAAACTCTCAGATATAGGTTTGAGGAGGCAAATACAAGAATTAGAAAGTGGAAGATTAGCAGCTGCCTTTCCACCTCTCTGCTCAAAGTTCAGTCCTGACATGATGTTATTTCGGGTTTTACAAATTAGACTTTCTAAAATGAAGAACAATACATTACATAAGCTTGTTTAATTGTTCTTGTCTAACATGTGAAGTGCTGAATTAAATATCATATTTGGTGTGCATAATTGGTAGATTATCTATTTGATGCACCTGTTGGACACAGTTGAATGTGGGTTTTAATACATCTGGGGCATTATTGCAGATCTTTTTGGGTCTCCACAAATTTCTGGGAAAGTCAGTTCTGGTTGGCAAAGATAATTTAACCTGGACTTTATTGAAAGAGAAGAAATGTGATGATGGTGATCATGATGTCTCTCATATGGCAGCTGTGACAGAGAACTACAGCAAGCTTAATGTTGCTCTTTCTGTGATGCACAAATGTTTTGAGCTTGTTAAAGAAGCTTGAACGAGGAGAGATCTTGTTGAAGATGCTATTTTCAGTAGATGGTGAGTTAATTTCATTGCTAGTCCGGTTATATTTCCATTTTTGTGGTGTCATATAGACAACATGATTTTTTGTATTTTTTTTTTTTTCTGATTTCATTTTAAACTGTGCTATTGAAAATGCTAGTCATATCTTGTAAGTGTGTTATTTTGTACCCGTGTGTGCTTCTGCTCATATTCTTACAATTCTCGTTTTCATTGTTCCAGTGGTTTATGACTAAATTTTATTTTTCTTCAATGTTTTTTTTCATGGTTTTATTTTTTTTTCTTGATTAGGGAACATGTTATGCATTCTGGAATTAATATTAGTACATTAGAGGAGTTTGATTGCTAATACATGTATCAACTCAACTCGGGATTTTTTTTTTCTTCTTTCAGTTTTTTATTGGTAGAGCAGAAGCTACTTTGTCTGTGTTGGGTGGTCTTGGGCCTCTCTCAACCCCAAAAGCTAGCTCAAGAGGTGAGGCTTTCCCTCACACTTATAAATTGACCACCAGCCCCTTCCACAACCGATGTGGGATAACCCCAACAATCTCCCCCTCACACATCGGGCCCTGGGTCGGAGCAGCGACAACCCGTTTCTCCCGTGGACTATTGGGCTGAGACTTGTTGGTAAACCTGGGCTCTGATACCAGTGTTGGGTGGTCTTATGAAGACAAGAACACTTGGTGGCTCCTGTTACTTTGTGACCTTCATAGATGATTATTCAAGGAAGTTGTGGGTCTACACTTTAAAAAGCAAAGATCAAGTGTTGGAGACTTTTAAACAGTTCCAAGCCTTAGTTGAGAGACAGACTGGGAAGAAGCTCAGGTGCATTAGAACAGATAATGGGGGAGAGTATTGCGGTCCTTTTGACGATTATTGCAGACAACAGGGTATTCGACATCAAAAGACACCCCCGAAGACTCCTCAGTTGAATGGTTTAGCTGAAAGGATGAACAGGACACTGGTTGAAAGAGTTAGATGCTTACTTTCACAGGCACGGTTGCCAAGATCCTTTTGGGGTGAGGCTTTGAGCACAGTTGTACATGTTCTTAATCTCACACCATGTGTTCCTCTTCAGCTCGATGTACCAGACAGAGTTTGGACTAACAAGGATGTTTCCTATGATCACTTGCGTGTCTTTGGATGTAAAGCATTTGTTCATATTCCCAAAAATGAGAGGTCTAAGCTCGATATGAAGACTCGACAGTGCATTTTTCTAGGCTATGGCCTAGATGAGTTTGGCTACAGGTTATATGATCCAGTTGATAAGAAACTAGTAAGAAGCCGAGATGTTGTGTTTATTGAAGATCAAACTATACAAGATATTGAAAAAGCAGAGAACACAATGACCTGGCATAGTGATGGTCTAATTGACTTGGATCCGGTTACTCTGACAGATTTGCCTGCACAGGTTGAACATGATGTTCAGGATGACCAACAAGGTTTAGGTGATGCAGATGATCCCTTACAGGCTGAGACAGGTGATGAGACTCTTGAGCAGTTGGCAACACCAGAGTTACCACCAGATGTCCCAACCAGGAGGTTAGCTAGAGACCGACATCCTTCCACTTGGTATTCTGCAAATGACTATGTGTTAATGACTGATGGGGGAGAGCCCGAGGGTTATGCAGAAGCCATGGAAGATGATCATAAGCTGGAATGGGCTGATGCGATGCAAGATGAGATGCAATCATTGCATGACAATCACACTTTTGAGTTGGTGAAGCTGCCTAAGGGCAAGAGAGCTTTAAAGAACAAGTGGGTGTACAGGGTGAAACATGATGAACTCACTTCACAACCACGATACAAAGCTAGACTAGTTGTTAAAGGGTTCAGTCAGAGAAAAGGCATTGATTTTGACGAGATTTTGTCACCAGTTGTAAAAATGTCTTCTATTCGTGTGGTTCTTGGCTTAGCTGCTAGTCTAGACTTAGAGATTGAGCAAATGGATGTGAAAACTGCCTTCCTTCATGGTGACTTGGAGGAAGAGATTTATATGGAACAACCAAAGGGTTTCAGGGTGAAAGGAAAAGAGGATTATGTGTGTCAGCTAAAGAAAAGTCTTTATGGTCTGAAGCAGGCACCCAGGCAGTGGTATAAGAAGTTTGAGTCAGTTATGGAGGAGCAAGGCTACATGAAAACTACTTCTGACCATTGTGTATTTGTGCAGAAATTCTCTGATGATGATTTTATTATTTTATTGCTCTATGTTGATGACATGTTGATTGTTGGCAGGAATCCTTCAAGAATTGACAAATTGAAGAAGCAACTAAGCAAGTTCTTTGCCATGAAAGACTTGGGGCCAACAAAGCAAATTCTTGGTATTCGAATCTATCGAGACAGAAAAGAGAAGTTGTACATGTCACAAGAGCAGTACATTAAAAAGGCGCTTGAAAGATTCAATATGAATAATGCTAAAGTGGTTAGCTCACCTCTTGCTACTCATTTTAAGTTAAGCACTAATCAAAGCCCTTCTACAAATAAGGAGAAGGCAGATATGGAAAGAGTTCCGTATGCCTCAGCTGTGGGAAGCTTAATGTATGCAATGGTCTGCACAAGGCCAGATATAGCTCATTCAGTTGGTGTAGTTAGCCGATTTCTTTCAAATCCAGGAAGAGAGCATTGGAATGCAGTAAAGTGGATAATGAGATATCTTAGAGGCACTTCCAGGTTGACACTCAGTTTTGGAAATGGACAACCAATTTTAGTTGACTACACTGATGCAGATATGGCAGGAGATGTGGATACCCGTAAGTCTACTTCGGGTTATTTGATCACTTTCTCAGGTGGAGCTGTTTCTTGGCAGGCAAGGTTACAAAAATGTGTTGCACTCTCTACAACAGAGGCAGAGTTTATTGCGGCAACGGAAGCTTGTAAAGAGTTGCTATGGATGAAGAAGTTCTTGATGGAGCTTGGTTTCAAACAACAACAATATGTGTTGTTTTGTGATAACCAAAGTGCTATTCACTTGGCTAAGAACTCTACATTCCATTCGAGGTCGAAGCACATCGACGTGAGGTACCATTGGATAAGAGAAATTCTTAATCATAAGTTGTTGGAACTTGAAAAAATTCATACTGATGATAATGGTGCTGATATGTTGACAAAAGCTTTGGTAAGGGAGAAGCTTGAGACGTGTTGCTCGATTGCCGGGATGGAGAATCCCTCCACCTAGTCGGAAAGGGGGAGATTTGTTGGGTTGGGTTTCCTTCCTATGTGGAGGAAGGCCCAAAACATTTAGTAAGCCCATGTGAATTCCAAAGCCCACATGGAGAAGTTATGTTTTTGAAAAGATCTGGAACATAAGTTTAGGATTACAAACCCTTTCTTTGAAACACAATAGGAGACTAGAAGCTGCCACCAAAAACAGAGGAGAAGAAAAATTCTGTCCAGCAGTGACCAAGCTATCCGATCAACAAGCATCTGTGGTCCGATTGAGCTGAAATTTGGTAGGCGAGTTCACAACTCAAGACTCTAAATTCTGGACGGTGGAGATCAGATTTGTAGTATTCTAATGCTGGTTTTTGGCCCGTGAATAGTAGCATTTTTGGTGAGATTTTTCCTAAACTTTGTAGTTTGATCTTTGGTTGCCAAGGAAGCTTATTTGTAAGTTGTTCTTGATTGTTTGCCTCTAGTTCTATCTAGAGAGAACTCTTGTATGCCCATTATCGAGCTGAAGAGGAACACATGGTGTGAGATTAAGAACATGTACAACAGTGCTCAAAACCTCACCCCAAAAGGATCTTGGCAACCGTGCCTGTGAAAGTAAGCATCTAACTCTTTCAACCAGTGTCCTGTTCATCCTTTCAGCTAAACCATTCAATTGAGGAGTCTTCGGGGGTGTCTTTTGATGTCGAATACCCTGTTGTCTGCAATAATCATCAAAAGGACCGCAATACTCTCCCCCATTATCTGTTCTGATGCACCTGAGCTTCTTCCCAGTCTGTCTCTCAACTAAGGCTTGGAACTGTTTAAAAGTCTCCAACACTTAATCTTTGCTTTTTAAAGTGTAGACCCACAACTTCCTTGAATAATCATCTATGAAGGTCACAAAGTAACAGGAGCCACCAAGTGGTCTTGTCTTCATAGGACCACAAACATCTGAATGTACCAAATCAAGTACATTTGGCTTTCTCGAAGGAGGGGAACTCTTGAAGGAAACTCTATTATGCTTTCCTGCCAAACAGTGAGTACACCTTTTCAAAAGTGCATTCTTAATTCCAGACAGAAGATTCTTTTTAGCCAATGTTGCCAGGCCTTTCTCACTCATGTGAGCAAGTCTTTTATGCCACAATTCCACTGTAGACTCATCATCCATTGCATTAATAACTTCTTTGGGGAGCCTTGCCTGCATTACGTACAAAGTAGAATGCTTCTTGCCTCGAGCCACAACCATAGCACCCCTAGTGAGCTTCCACTGACCATTACTGAAAGTGTTGCAATACCCTTCATCATCAAGTTTACCTGCAGAAATCAAATTCATGCGGATATCAGGAATATGCTTTACATCTCTAAGAACCAACCTCGTGCCATTATTCGTCTCCAAGTGCACGTCTCCAACACCAATAATTTTGGCCAAGCCATCATTACCCATCTTTACCAAACCAAAGTCACCAGGTATGTAGGATGTGAAGAAATCTTTTCGAGATGTAGCATGAATAGAGGCACCACTATCAATCACCCAGTTGGTCTCATGGCATGCTATGTTAATAACATCTTCATCATAAACAATGAGAAAGTCTTCGGAAGTAGCGGTGGCAACTTGATCATTATCCTTTCCATCATGCTCAATCCCTTTCTCCTTGTTCTCTCTCTTCAATTTTTTGCACTGCTTCTTGATGTGCCCTTTCATGCCACAATGATAACACTCAGCATTAGCAAACTTGTTGGACTTGCTTCTACCTCTATTTCTGTTCTTCGGACCTCTGCTTTTGCTTCTCCCCCTCCTTTCTGTAACCAAAACCTCTGACTGTGAAGAAGATCCCTGTGATTTCCTCCTCATCTCTTCATTTAAAATACTGCTCTTAGCCAGATCCATATTGATTACACCATCCGGGGCCGAGTTAGATAATGACATTCTAAATGTCTCCCAAGAGTCCGGCAATGTACCAAGCAAGCACAACCCCTGTACCTCATCGTCGAACTTGATACTCATTGCAGCCAACTGATTAATTACTCCTTGAAAAGTGTTCAAGTGATCTGTCAATGGGGTTCCATCTTGGTATCTCAAAGTCATCAATTGCTTTATTAGAAACATTTTATTGTTTCCAGTCTTCCGAGCATATAATTGTTCAAGTTTGTTCCAGAGTGTACGGGCATGTGTCTCTCCACTAATATGATTCAAAATATTATCATCCACCCATTGCCTAATGTACCCACACACTTGTCGATGTAATAATGTCCATTCTTCATCAGATTTATTTTCTGGTTTTTCAATAGCAAACACCGGTAGATGAAATTGTTTCACATAAAGGAGGTCTTCCATTTTTCCTTTCCATGTGTGATAATTAGAAGCATTCAAAGTAACCATTCTACTTAAATTTGCTTCCATTATTCAACATAAGACCCACAACAATATGAACTTAGCTCTGATACCACTATGTTGGGAGAAAACAAAACAAAAACCAATTCGAAATATCCGAATCCGGCACAAAAATAGCGGAAGTAGTTTATTCTCCCTCTTTGTGTGAACCTATTAGGAAACAATTTAATAGAGCACAATATATTCTGAAACAAAATTCTGAAAACGATGATTCAACAATCACACAATAAGGCGATAGCAATTTTTAACGTGGAAAACCTTCCCGATGTGGAAAGGAAAAACCACGGGACCGTAGTCCACCAAATATCTCCACTATAAAAATTGCTATCGCCTTATTGTGTGATTGTTGAATCATTGTTTTCAGAATTTTGTTTCAGAATATATTGTGCTCTATTAAATTGTTTCCTAATAGGTTCACACAAAGAGGGAGAATAAACTACTTCCGCTATTTTTGTGCCGGATTCGGATATTTCGAATTGGTTTTTGTTTTGTTTTCTCCCAACAGTCTGCTCAGTAGCTTGAATACCGCTGGGGTAAGACAATTAAGCTTTAACTGTTGACTTTCCCTTAACTGTTTACCTATTGACCCAGTTTTGGTGATTTCACTCAAAACTTTCACCGTCTCTATTAGTTGTCTAACTATTTTATTTATTTCTTCTGCAGTCTACTTTTTTTTTTTTTTTTTTTCTCCTTTTTATTCTTGTATACATTGGAGGAACCCTCAAGCCTCATTTTCATTTCTCCTTACTTTTTTCTACTAAAGTTCTTCCCAATTATGAAAAAAAAAAAGAAGAAGATATGAAGTGTAATACATCCTTGGTCTTAGTAAAATTTGACCTTCTATCTCATAGTTATGACTTCTCCGTCTTTGCTTCCATGCATTCTTGGCAATTATATTAAATTTCTCATACTCATTACCATTTTCACACATCATTATTATATTCTTATTTATTTCTTAGCACGATTTATTAGAGTGCTACAATTTCTGGCTTATTTGGTGTATTCATGAGTTTTATCTTCTTCTTTTTTTTTTGGATTGGGTTTAGTCATTCTAGAATTCTGTTTACAATTGAGTGTGCCAAGTTCCACTGTTAAGGCCTCATCTCCCTCTTTGGTGCTCTCTGTTAGCGACCTTGTTTCAAATCTGCAACAGGTTTTATTCTGCCTCAGACAGGGCGGCTGATCTGGTTTGTTCTGACGTGTATTCTGAAATTCTGCAGTGTGTTACTCTGCATCTGACCAGTTCTGAAGATCTGAAGTTCTGAAATGTGTAACTCTGCATCTGATCTGAAGTATTCTGTGTGTTAAAGGTCTAAAGTGTATTTGCTGAAGTGTGTAACTCTGCATCTGTGTGCTGAATCTGATCTGCAGTTTCTTGGCTTCTCCTGAAGTGTGCTCTGCAGTTTTACTGATATGAAGTGTGTAGTGAATTTCTGCAGTTTGGAGATTTCTATACCGATTGCTGTGTGTTTGCCTCAGTTTTGCCACTGTTTTGGAGTTCTGGGGTGTCTGCTGCAAAGGAATTGCTGCTTTGGAGTTTTGCCACTGCTGTGTGTTTGCTGTGTTATTGGTGAATTGCTGTGTGTTTGCTGTCTGAATGCTGCAGTTTTGCCACTGCTTTGAAGTTCTGGGGTGTCCGTATATGCTGAGTTTGTGCCACTGCTGGTTCTTTAATTTTCATCAGGCGATGCTCTAAGTTGTGTGTCTGTTGATTCTTCTTTTGTTTGTCTTTGCTTCTGTTTGTTTTTCTCCTTTTGTTGGTTTCTCACCAACTGGAGCTTTGAGCTTCTTCTAGCTCTGAGCTCCTTCTAGCTCTGAGCTCCTCTTTATTGATGTCTCTCTCTTTTTGTTTGATTCCATCAATAAAGATTTATTTTGCTGATAAAAAAAAAAAAAAAAATTCCACTGTTATGTTTTAGTGAGTGATATTAAAATTGTAATTTTCTTTGATGACTAGTGTATCTATCCATCGTGCAGACTGCATACATCCTTATAGCTGTCAAAACCAAAAATATTTTAATTGCAGATATTATATAAATTTCCAATAAAAATAAAAAGTATTATCTAGACAAGCTGGTAAGCTTCTGTTTTCATAAAAGGGTTCTCTCATTGTACTTTTTGATTTATCATATTTTAGTGTTCTAATCAATCTAGTGTTTGTGTTATAAAATATTTTATGTTTCAGGCATTAAATATGGTTCAATTATTTTTATCAAAACCCACCTAGAGCGATGCTGGGGATGATGAATTTGTTTAGTAGCATATATCTCTGTTAGACAAGCTGCAATCCATGATCTGGTCACTTATTATGTCATTTGCAATCCATGAATTTGTCTTGATGTTTTGTTGTTTTTTGGCAAATGTTAAAACATGATTTGTTGGATATGTTATTTTGTGGTTAATGGTGATTGGATATTAAATTGAATAAGAAGGTGAATTAATGTTGCATTTGCTACTTGATTGGATATTAAATTAATATTATTTTGTGGTTAGTTTGTGGTTTGCAACACATTTTTGTTGCCTGATTTTTGTTAATAGCACAAATTTTTTTTTAAAAAAAAGAGCTATAGCGGCCTTTTTCAAACGCCGCTATCTCGCTTTATAATTTTAAAAATGAAAGAAAAGGCTATCACAACGTTTTTTAAAACGTTGCTAAATATTGGCATGATGTTATTTTATCACTAGTTACTACATTTAGCAACGTTTTAAAAAATGTCACCTATACTAATTTAACGATGTTTTTAAAGCGGCATAAGGATACAGCGAAGGCCGTGTCTTTGGTGTTTGGTGCTAAGTGTTATAAAAAGAATTAGCGGCATTTTAGAGACCTATAGTGGCGTTTTTTTAAATGCCGCTAAAAGTCAAATTTCTTGTGAACGAATAAATTGTTTTATGTGTAAAATATATATCATCAATTGAATCATTTCTGATCAAAAAAAAAAAATTTTTTTTTGATTCATTTTGTAACAAATGAAGTGTGTACTCTACACATCTTTAGAGTATCATGTGTAAAACGAAGGAGTTGAGACACATTCTATGTTCACCTATATGATTCAGGACGAGAGGTGTCAGTAATGGGATGACACTGATAACCTTCAGAATCTGTAGTGGTGGAAAATCATGGCATTTAATGTGATGTGGAGAAACAATAAAAATGACACTAAACACAAAAGACGTGAAAAAGGACCATATTATTTACTAATCCATCTTACAAAAATATCAGAACTAGATCTAAACATCTGAAGTTTAAACAATTAGGGACTTTATCTAGCAAATAAATTGTAAGGTGTTCTTAAGCACTTGTACAAATTTGTAGGAGGATGTTTTGCTAAATTTTTTTTTTTTTAATAAGTTGAAAAAATTGATTATCTGAAAGTTGAAAATTTTCTATTTTTGACTTATACTTTTTATTATCAATTTTTAATTTATAATAAACTATACCAAATAACATCAATAACTGTTGGTTACACTGGGGCAGACAAAGGGACGAAACAGAGAAAAATAATTTCCCGAGGCACAAAAAAGTAAAGAATTTAGGGTAAATGTGTGAATAAAAGTGGATGACGTGACTGTCAGTTAACCATTTGGTTCCTGGGATAACAATGAAAAATAAAAAGGATAGGCTTCTTGATGAACAATTGAATCTCTTATTATTGAATTATGATCAGATACATTGTATCTTTATACAGATGTCATGTAACAAATTTGTAACAAACTATAACAAACTCTAACTGACTTGAGTTTAACAAACTCTAATTACTAACTAACTTGGGTTTAACAAACTAACTACTTAACTAACTTAGCTAACACTTGAGGTCTTGTGCTTGATGCAGATGCAGAGTCATCTGGTTCTGGTGCTACTGATAATCTGGATGCAGAATCTGGTGCTATGGCTGATGCAGAGAGTCTTATCATCCCCCTGTAAGCGGATGGGAGGAGAAGTGACCAGTAGCTTGGACTGAAGATACTGAAACCGAGCAACGGACAGTGGTTTGGTGAAGACATCTACAATTTGCTCAGCAGAGGGGAGGTAGTAAAGAAGAAGCTTCTTGGAAGCAATTTTGTCACGAATGAAGTGACAATCAACTTCGATATGTTTGGACCTTGTGTGAAACACAGGATTGGAGGCTAAGGCAATGACAGATAAGTTGTCACACCAAAGAATGGGAGGGGTGACAAGAGGGAGAGAAAGATCATGAAGGAGCATCTGTAACCAACTAAGCTCAGCTGTAGCATGGGCAAGAGAACGATACTCAGCTTCGGTGCTGGATCTGGACACAGTAGACTGCTTTTTAGCAGACCAAGAGATGATGTTAGAACCAAGGAAAACACAGTATCCAGAAGTAGATTTGCGATCAATAGTGTCATCAGCCCAACTAGAATCAGAAAAGGCCTGAAGCTCGAATGAACTAGGACGAAAAGTCAAGCCATGAGAGAGGGGTCCTTGAACAAACCGAAGAATGCGTTTGAGCAGAGCAAAGTGAGCATTTGTAGGAGCATGCATGTATTGACAAGCTTGATTGACAGCAAAAGACAGATCTGGACGAGTAAGAGTTAGATACTGTAAAGCACCCACCAAACTTCGGTAGAACTGAGGCTGATGAAAAGGAAGATGAGCAGCAGAAGTATCAACAAGTTTCATGGACATAGGAGTAGAACAAGGTTTACAAGAGGTCATCCCAGCTTTAAGAAGAATATCAGAAGCATATTTAGATTGAGACAGAAAATAAGAGTCACCCACAGCTTGAATAGAAATACCCAAAAAATAAGAAAGATCACCCAATTCCTTCATGGTAAAAGCAGAGTGCATCTGGTGAATGAGGGCATGAAGATGAGAGGGACTATTACCAGTAAGTAAAATGTCATCGACATATACCAGAAGAACTGTGATGGTAGTGGAAGTCTTGTAAATAAAGAGAGAGTTATCACAATGACTATTGACAAACCCTTGAGACAATAAGAACTTGGAGAAAGTAGAATACCAAGCGCGAGGAGCCTGTTTGAGACCATAAAGAGCTTTCTGAAGTTTGCAGACATGATGAGGAGAGGAAGAGCTAATAAAACCTGGGGGTTGAGTCATATACACTTCCTCATCCAAAGTGCCATGAAGAAAAGCATTGCTGATGTCAAGTTACTTTAAGGGCCAATGATAAGGTAAAGCCATACAAAGCACAACCCGGATGGTGGGATGTTTAGCCACAGGGCTAAATGTTTCAGTATAATCAATGCCCTCTTGCTGTAAAAATCCCTTAGCAACCAACCGAGCTTTATAGCGGGCAATAGAACCATCACTGTTGCGTTTGATTCTAAAAATCCACTTACAACCAATAGCCTTCTTAGGAGAAGGAAGGGGGACACGAGTCCAAGTACCTTGAGCAAGTAAGGCATTATATTCTTCAAGCATAGCTGAATGCCAAAGAGGGGAAGCAAGAGCTTGTTGGTGAGCAGAAGGTTCAATATCGGAGAAGGAAGGAGGAGTACAAGCTACAAGACCCTTAGTTTTAGAGCGGGTAAGCATGGGATGAGAATTAGTAGAAGAAGGGATAGGAGGAATAGATGGAGTTGAAGAAGGTAAAGAAGGTAAATGAATAAAAAGAGAATCAATAGGAATAGGGTGAGCAGAAATGGGAACAGCAGCAGCAGATCTGGGAGGAGAACAAACCAGAGGAGCTGTAGAGGAAACAGGCAGAGGTACTGATGAGGAACAAGGCTGAGGAACGGAGGAAGGAACAACAGAAGGTTGGGTAGAAGAACAGAAATGAGATGCTCCAGAGAAAGAAGGCAAGGTGACTGCGGGTGAACAAGATTGAGAGGCAGCAACAGCAGATTGGGAGGAAGATGGAGCCGAAGGAGAGGGAGGCCAAAAGAAAGAATGGAGATGGGATAAGGACTGAGTAGGTGCAGAGGAAGAATTAGAAAAAGGAAAAATATTTTCATGAAATTCAACATGGCGAGAAATATAGACTTGACCCGTGGTCATATCCATACATCGATAGCCTTTATAAGAAGAATGATAGCCAAGAAAAACACACAAAGATGAGCGAGGCTGCAATTTAGAATCAGTATAAGGGCGTAACCACGGAAAGCATTGGCAGCCAAAAACCTTCAAAAAGGAATAGTCAAGTAAGACATGATAAAGGAGCTCAAAAGGAGATTTGTTGGACAATTTGACACTTGGCATTCGATTAATGAGATGAATGGCAGTAGCAACAGCATCAAACCAGAATTTAGTGGGAACAGAGGAATGATGAAGTAAGGCAATAGTAGTCTCAACAATGTGCCGATGTTTACGTTCAGAGACACCATTTTGTGGGGGAGTATAAGGACAAGATAATTGATGGACTATTCCTTGAGCGTTTAAGAAATTAGTCATTGAAGAGTTTACAAATTCAGTGCCACCATCAGTGCGTAAGATTTGAAGTTTAGTAGAAAATTGAGTCTCAACATAGGCTTTAAACTCCAAAAATTTGGAGAAAACTTCACTTTTGTAACATAGAGGATAAAGCCAAGTGAAGCGACTATAATCATCAATGAAAAGCACATAATACTTGTATTCAGATGAAGTAGAATGATAAGGTCCCCATACATCACTATGAATGAGAGACAATGGTTTATTCACAGTAGAATTTGACAGTTTAAAAGGAAGTCAATGATTCTTAGCCATACTACAATGTGTACAAGGACTAAGATCAGACTTTGTTTTATTACAAGAAAAAGGCAAATGCTTCTTTAAAACAATAAACTTCAATGGAGATGGATGACCCAATCGTTGGTGCCAAGTATCTGCAGAAGCGCATGCAGAGGTCTTGGTTAAGAAGGCAGCAGATGAAGAATGCATAGCAGCAGATGAGGCTGAAGAGGACAACAGAGATGGAAAGTGATATAGGCCATTAGCATTATATCCTTTGTGCAAAATGGCCTTGGTGGTCTTGTCCTGAACCACAAAGGAAGATGCATCAAAAGTAATAGTGCAGTTATTATCTTTGGTGAGTTGATGAACAGAGAGAAGATTGGAAGAAATGGGAGCATGAAGAAGTTTATTTAGTTTGAAGGAAAAATGAGGAGTATGAAGGAGACCTTTACCTGTGTGATTAATAGGAATAGAAGTTCCATTTCCAACCATAATCTGATCAGAACCAGTATAGGATTGGGACATGTGGAGATTGGAGAGATCATTAGTAATATGATCAGAGGCAGCCGAATCAAGGTACCAGGGAGTAGTCTCAGATAGAGAAGGTGGAGGAACAGAAGTAACATAGGCTTTTGGTGAAGAAGAAATAGACGAGAGATCAGAAACAGACTGTGCTGAAGATGACGGAGCAGAAGCATGTGGAGGAACAGGCGGATGAAAGTTCATATCCAGTCGGTGCCAACAATCAATAGCCGTATGACTACCTTTGCCACATATTTGACAAAGTTTAGCAGATGAATAGAATCGACCTCTACCTCGAGAATTATATCGGCCAGGACCACGAAAAGAACCTCGATAGCCTCCTCTCTGATTTCGAAAAGAAGATCGTCCTCCTCTTGAAGAAAAGGATCCACTGGTGGACATATAGGCTACTTTGGTTTCATGAGATTGCAATTTTTTCTGTTTGCAGTCTATATGAAGAGACTCAGAACACAAAAGAGAAGATAAGTCCACCATGGAAATAGGCTCAATTCGAGCACGAACAGCAGTTTTAAGAGCATCAAACTCGTCTGGCAAACCATTCAAAGTGATCAGTACTAAATCTTCATCATCCATAGGTGATGAAGCAAGAGCTAATTTATCAGCAAGTTCTTTGATTTGAAGCAAATATTCTTCCATTGATTTGGAGCCTTTGGTTAGCTGAGTCAATTGATTCTTGATTTGATGGATATGAGAACGAGACACCACGGTGAATCGATTGCAAAGAGCAGTCCAGACTTCAAAACTATGTCGCATATGAAGAACAGAGGAAAAAATTGTAGGTGTAAGAGTAGCAGTTATACAGCTGAGCAGATGAGCATCAGTCTTGTTCCAAGTGGCTCGATCTGGATTCAAACTTTCAACACCATTAGAGTCGGTGATCATCAATGGAGGACATGGAACTGAGCCAATTGCAAAGTCTAACAGATCTGTAGCCCGTAGAACATTCTGAAATTGACTTCGCCATATCAGAAAATTGGTAGAATCAAGTTTAACAGTGATAAAGGAATTCAAATTGGAAATCAAGAGATTAAGATTTGCAGGTAAAGAAGAAGAAGATGAAGAAGATGATGATGAAGCAGCCATATATGGATATAGGGATTGAAAACTATGCTCGGAGGAGCTCTACTGTAGCTCTGATACCATGATGAACAATTGAATCTCTTATTATTGAATTATGATCAGATACATTGTATCTTTATACAGATGTCATGTAACAAATTTGTAACAAACTATAACAAACTCTAACTGACTTGAGTTTAACAAACTCTAATTACTAACTAACTTGGGTTTAACAAACTAACCACTTAACTAACTTAGCTAACACTTGAGGTCTTGTGCTTGATGCAGATGCAGAGTCATCTGGTTCTG
Source organism: Camellia oleifera (assembly GCA_022316695.1). Classification (NCBI taxonomy): domain Eukaryota; kingdom Viridiplantae; phylum Streptophyta; class Magnoliopsida; order Ericales; family Theaceae; genus Camellia; species Camellia oleifera. The sequence goes on from CM039306.1 coordinate 48,782,208, forward strand.
GTGCTACTGATAATCTGGATGCAGAATCTGGTGCTATGGCTGATGCAGAGAGAGTCTTATCACTTCTGTTCGGTTTATATCATATTAGAGGATATTGTTCAGCTTCTGTGGGCCTGTGACGGTGTCTGCATTGATAATTCGAATTATTCAATATGTAAGACTTGTCAAATACATTATTTCTATAAAAAAATTCGCGTTGATCAGATATCAACAACTAATTAATCAGATCATATTTGTTTCAACGATAAATATGATTTTAAAAATAAATTATTGATATAAATATGATTTGATTATGATATCTGATCAATATAATTTTTTACAAAGTTAAAGTACTCGATTAAACCTACATATTTAACATTTCAAATTATCGATGCGGGTTCTGTGGTGAGCCCACAGAAATCCAATAATACCTTCCAATTGATTTTCCGAACTGGAGAGACCATTCTCCCAAAATACATCCTCTATTGATTATGGTCCATAATGATTGAATACTGGGGGACTCTATTGATTATGATTGATAATGATTGAGTAATGAGAGTTAATGGCTTGCAATAATCCAATGAAATTATGTAAACTATATAATAAAATCACGGGAAACACTATGACACACCCCTTTTAAAATATGTGTATTATATACATTTTATAATTTAAAAAAAAAAATGGCATAACTTTATATTTTTTGAGTCATAATTAAAAAATATATATATATATAATAATTAAATACAACATGAGACATAACTAAAGATCTCATGTGTCATAACGAAAATAATATTAAATAAGAAAATTGGTCAGAACTATATAAGAAAATATCATAATTAGGAGTGTATATATATATTTTTTATCAGTAAAAATAAACTTTATTAATGATAAAACACATACATTAAATATGAGATTACACCAATAAAGAGAAGTCAAGGGCAAAAAGCATCATAGTAATGCTTCCAAATCTTAACTAAGTTGGCACCAAAAAAAATTACACAATTATATTCTAGCTCAAGCCAATGGAATTGGTGAGAAACACCTTCGTGGACAACACCTTCAAAGCTTCTGCAAGAGTACACAACAACTCAGATCCAAATACTCCCCAGCTGCTCAATCACAAGCACAATTAATGTGCTCCAATCTGATGCAAATTGAACACCATATCAGGCACTGACCAAGCAGTCTGAGGAAAGTGGTGTTTAATCCACAATCCTAACCTTCACCAATTCACATGATACATCCAGTTGAGGCTGAGATCTATTGAAAACACACTCATTCCTGTACTTCTAAATGGACTGTTAGGCTAATAATATAATAAATAAGATAATTAGTATGAATTATATAATATCAATTATAATAAACAATAATATATATATAGACAAAATTAAGTATAGTGAAACATAGCTATGAGATTTTGGGAGTCGCATTATCACTGTCTTAAAATTACTTTTTCTCCGCTCGTGAATGTACAATCAAAGTGAAAAAGTTCCAAGATAAAATCCATGTTGCTCACAACGTCCCTCATTTAGTGTTCATGACCACCAAGAGGTTTGAACCATGTCACGAATCAAAGTTACTCAAAATATAATATAAAATATATGGAACTTTCATAAAACATTTCATCTCCCAAATCGTCTTTTCAATCTCTTCTTGTGTCTTACGCATCTTCCAACTCATAGAAAACCTTATACTTACATAGCACTCTAGTAACTTACATAATAAAAATCACTTAATGATAACAATAAATCACCATTCAACATTATATTAAACAAAGAAATAATCAAAATTTATTGAATTTATTAAAATAATATATTATTTTATTTTTATTAAAAATATCCCAACAATCCCCCACTTTTAATAAAAATAAATAGTTTTAATATTTTTACAAAATTTGTGACATACCAGCACATTTCAAAACTACAATTCAAAATAATATAAATAGAACACATATAATATGGGCAACATATACTGTGTAATAGGCGTAGGTGTCTTCCGGACTAGAATATCACTTAGTGATAGCGATTTCCCTTAAAAAAATCATAGTAAACTAAGTCTTAAACTAGACTCTTTGAACCGAAGGTTAACATGTCACACACACAACACTGATATCAAACAATAGTTTGTGGATTAATGCTTTTAATGGCCATGTACTATGATCTTGATTCTCTTGGAAATTTTAGACACTAGTCCAAGTCCCACGATCGTGGCCTCAAGACAATTCCCATTTAGTAGAATCCTTCAAAGGTATGGTGATAGAATACACCTTATAGAAGATTGTCTGCCTTGGATTCATTTAGGGTAAAACCCTTTTTAACAAGTCACTCATCAACATTGCTGCCTTAGGGATGGGTAGGAGAACAACTCTTATAATGTCTCCTAAAATATTAAGTGCTGGAATTAAGTTACGCTTTAAAGATTGTTTCTACCCATTGAACCTCCTTCATGAGGTTGCCTATCACAGGTGTTGGTTTACTTCCTTAGGTGACTTCCCTAGGCCTTAGCCCATCTCCTTTGACATATAAATATGGATCTAGCCTTGCTAGCTAGAGGCGATAACTCCTCAAATTTATTAATACATGATACAAACCTCAAATAAAATATTTTTCACCCTTTAAAATTCTTTATTTTTCTTTTCACAAATAAGTTAATTATCTTTTTATAATAAAGAATTTGAATACACACATATCTCATTCACCCCCACAATATAAATCTTTAGAAAGTCTAAACACAAATAATCAATTTCCATGAGATATCTTCTTACTCACACTTATAGAAAATTGAAAAATATTTCAAATAGCTCTTTTTAAAAATGTCACACAACTTGATTTTACTTACAAATAACTCAACGCCACATTCCATTCTTCTTCTTCTTTTTTATTTTTTTATTTTTTTTTGAGTAAAAAAAATTATTATATATAACAAAAACAATACCGACCATCATAATCTAAATTTACAAATTGACAAAAATCACCACACATCTATTAGCATGCTATTAAGAATATATAGAAAGTGACCTGTATGTGAGTGTACCAATTCTAAATAAATATTTCAATGGAAGTAAAATCCTAAGGAAGAATAATTCGAATTGGAGTTTAGAATAATTTATGTACGAAATCATCCAATATAAGAATTTGGGCAGTCAAGTTTTTCTTCAAATCAATTGAGATGACATACAATCAAACAGCATAACATTCTTTAATCTCATAGTGTAGGAAAACTAAGAAGTAGTATAGCGGAAATAAATATATGGATTCAAGCATACCTTTTGCGCTTAAATCGAATCCATGGATCATGTAGGTGAAACACGTGCCTCCATTGATATTCTTGAATAATTTCCAACAGTAGGGTAAAATTACTAGAGAATTACCCACACTATTCATAGTACAAACGCTATTCTATGTATCTATGGAGAGAGAAAGAAGAGAGAGTTTAGGGAAGAGAAAAACAGATACTGGTTACCCATCCAATTAAAATCTCTATCTCCTTAAGAAATGAGATAGTATGTTACATGCAGTTATCCCAGAACAAGTTGATTCAAAATGAATCTCTCCTAACAAGGTCTTTCAATGGATCATGGGTCATGTCAAAATGGGCAACCCAATCGGGTATGGGTTCTAAACCCGACTCAATTTCCAACACGTAATAATAATGCACCATATGTAACAAACAAATAAATTGTGCTATTAAAAAGTCACAGAAAGTAGCTATTCCAAAGAGAATTAGTTAGCCCTATCACCCAATTAAAAAATCATTAACTATTTTTCTCCTTTTCCACAAAATAAGAATTTGTAAACACACAACTAGTTTACACCCACAAGTTCCAAACCTTCAAACCTTCCCAAAATCATCAATTCCCAAACGGTATATATCATTACCACTTAAATGGAACAACATATATAACTTCTATGTAACTCTTTAGATACAAAAACATATAAGGCCAATCAACCAAGAAGTAAGTGTAATTTAAGTACTAATATAGCTCCTCCATAAATCAAATGATTAATCCATTAAAATGACAATTAAAATCATGAGTATTTTTTATTTTTTATTTTTTTTTAATACAAGAGTTACACTCAATCATTTATCAAATATAATGAACGGATGAACACAAATGGTCAAATAATGGCAATTCAAATTCCATGCTATGTATTAAATTATATTGAAAAATCTAGAAACCTCCTAGATGTTGATTTGTGATTATGTATCAATTTTAAGCAGAATATAACAATCCCAATCAAACAATCAAGAGAAAGAGACACAAAGATTTTACGTGAAAAAACCACAATTGGACACCTTCCAATTGTGATAAAAAAAACCACGGGCAACAGACACAAGAACAATCCACTAAGAAGATATAAAGGAATTACACAGGTATCACTCTCAATTATCTAGCGAATTCACAACGCCTAATTGAACCAACCTCTATGTGCCTCTTCCAACCCCATCTTCAGCACGGAATTGTCTTTCTGATGAGCCACTCCGGATTCCCTCCAAAGCTTCAGGCTCGAATTCTTCAGAATTCACAACTGAAGAACAACTCTCTCTTTTGTGTATAACAAACAAACCTTTGATGTACTCTCTTTAAACCATGAGTTAAATACTCAATAAAACATCAAAGAAAATAACAAAATATCCCCAGATATAAACCTTTAAGAACCAAAAAGAAGATCTGGAGGACTTCAATCAATTAGTAGTCTAGTTTTGGGAGAAAACCAACTACTTATAGAAAATCCAAAGCAATCATAGTTGGGAAAGAAAACCAACTTCTTGTTTGTAGAAAACCAACTTCTTGTAGAACTCCAAAGTAATCACACTTCTTATAGAAACCCAAAATAAACCTTGTTTCAGAAGAAAACCAACTCCATAATGAATTTGGATATTTGGGATCGCGCGGTCCGCTCGAGCGTGGGTCTTCCCGCTCGAGCGGAGACTTCATATTTTGTGATTTCATATAGGCTCCCCGCTCGAGCGTCAGTTTCCCCGCTCGAGCGGAGAATCACACCTTCCAGTATTTTTTCAGGCAAAACAGAGATACTGTGAGCTTGCAAACCCCGCTCGAGCGCCCATTTCCCCGCTCGAGCGGGAAGGCCAAAACTGGAAAATCTTGAAAAGTATAACATGAACGGACATGCAACTTTGAATGTATTTTTGCATTTTGCTTCGGGCCGCAAGCTGACCGGGCAGCTCGACCCCCGTCATAATCAGCGAAGTGGCAATCTTGAAAACATTAACATCACAAACTGATCTAGCCTCACTGAAATAAAAATGCAAAAACAAATACAACTAAAAGGAGTTTTGTCAAACGGGGTTGCCAAAAATAAAAACCTAACAATCTCCCCCTTTGGCAATGCCGTGACAAAACACATCTAACACATAAAATCCTAATCACCCCAACCCATTACATCCAACAAAAACAAACTTCTTTCTCAAGGTCAGGATCTGCAAAACAACTATTAGTGCCTTGAAACATGAGATGAACAGCATGAATATCATGAAGATGCAACTTTAAGATTTTAAGAACATGTAGCATGAAAATCGGAAACACATGAAAAACAACTTTCTCCCCTCAAACAACAAAAGCAAGATCATAAACCACACAAGCATGATATGATGATGTAAATATCAGGACATGCAAGAATGCAAGCAACAAAAGCCAATCTTCCTTATCAAACAAATCAAAGTAATCATGCGAACAAACTTTTGTAACAATAAACCAAACTCCCCCTCACTAAAAACAACCACACAACCTGAAAACAGTGAACAAAAAACGACAAAAAATAATTTGGTGAAACAAGCAAGGAATTTCAGATTTGTACCTTGAAACACACAAAATTATCCAAGAAGCACAATTACTTGAAAACACAATGTGCACAGCCTCTAGAAAATTCCTCATAAAAGAAAGTGATGTATTATGTGAAAAGCATAGATCCCATGATAAAAGTGTGTGTGTGACTCTTGGAGTTCGACAAACACTAGATTCAATCCTAGTAGTAATATAAAAGTTGGACCTCTGACAAGAACATCTAAGCACAACTAAGGAAATTCAAACCACTAGGAATCAAGGGGTATTTGTTGAGTAAAAGCGGAGGCTCCCCCTCAATCAATGAATCCTTTATTTTTCCTTTTTTTTTTCACATCTATTTCTTGTCTTTCTTTTGCACATTTTTTTCTTTTCTTTTGCATTTTTTTTTTCTTTCTTTCTTTTGCACACTCATTGGTGGCTGACACGCTCAAGAGTATGGAAACCGAACCAGAGAAGCATGGATATATTAAGGATGGCCTGGTTGGTGACTCTGAGGTAGCCTTTTCCTCATGGCTGGACTACAAAGAATAGAGGGGAAAGCCATGGAGATGCAAAAAGATGGAAGATGGTTAAGAGACTCGACATCACCCATGATATGCTAGTATAGGTCAATTCCTCTAGAAAAGCAAAAGATACAATGCCAGAAGTCCATAGAGAAAAATAATCACTAAGGCGGAAGACTCTAAAATTTGCTAATCCAAAAGTGTGTACAGAATGAGACATACTAATCAAAGAACACACACTCCAAAATGAGTAATGACCACAGAAAGCACACATATATTAACATATAATGGATATTCTCATCAATTCCAATATGCACCAAGGACTACTCAAAAATTTCAAGCTTGCAAAACCATACAAGAAAATCTTTTTGGATTTTTTTTTTTTTTTTTTTAATCTTTTCTAAACAAAGCAAGACAAAAAAAAAAACAAACATTCTTTATTAAAAAAAAAACTAAAACAAATAAACGAAAACCCAAAAACAAATTAACACAAGTCAAGTTTTCTCACCCAAATCTTTTTGGTCTTAACAAAATCAGGTCTAGCAGTCTTGGTAAATGTCATGGTGTTGTGAACACCCTCATGAATCTTGGTATTCCACTTAGACAAGTAAGGTTGTCTCCTAACCCAAAAAGTATTTAAATTTCTACCCTTTGAGACATTCTCCCATGCAACTTATAACAAAAAGGGCGAATATGACCATGCATGCCACAATGATGACAAATAAAAACAGGGTGTACCTTCTTTTTTTTTACCTTACCAACTCTAGGGAGTTTGAGAAGTTTTTCCTCTTGTTGAATCTTTTGTCCTCCCTTTCCTTGAGTTCTTGTATCATGAGATGTGGAAGCACTCTGTTTTTGCTCTTTCTTGCCACCAAAGCCAATGCCACTCTTGTCTGAACAGATTTGTTGAGACCCAATGATATCCTCCAAAGTCTTTGATCCTTTGTTCCAAAGACTAATGGTAACCATGGCAACCTTGAGCTCTTCCTCTTTTTTGATCATCAGTTCTTCCAAAGCAACTTGAGACATCTCGAGAGATTCAATCTTTTCTTCATACATGGCATGAGTTTCCTGTAGCGCATTCCTCTCTGTCTCACAAGTTAACAGTTTTGCACAAAGAACTTGTTGGTCATCAGCTATCTTGATGGCATTGATCCTAGCCTCGGAAATCTCCTCCTTAAGTTTGACATTCTCACATTCACATGCTTTGAGTTTCTTTGTGAGTTTGTCATTCAATTTGAATAAATTAAGAGACTCCTTATACAGCTTTTCATAGGCTTGCTCAAGCTCTTCATGATCACTCTCCAAAGATTCATCATCAGAGGTATTCTCAACTGACCTCTTCGAAGACTCTGTTTGTCCTTCAACTTCAGAAGCCGCCGTGAAAGCAAGGAATTGTTTATGTCCCTCTTCACTTAGATCTTCGTTGTCACTTTCATCTCCATTAGATTCTGATTCATCATCCCAAGTGATGGCGAGGGCTTTCTTCTTCCTCAAACGAGTGGGGCATTTTAAAGCAAAGTGGCCAAATCCTTGGCATTCATAGCATTGGACGCTTTCAGAGTTCCCTTGTATCTTTCCTTTCTCCTTCTTGGCTATAGAATTAATTTTGACTTTATCTTTGCCTTTGGATTTATGAGTATGAGTAGATTCCAAAAGATTAGGATTTTTATTCAAAAAAGATTTTTTAAATTGTTTAACATTAGTAGCCATAATCTTGGAATCTATCTCACAATCCTCATCAGAATCCTCAACCACTTTATGAGCACTACTAAAAGCAATATCTTTTTGTTTCTTTTTGAAATTTCTATGTGCCTCATAAGTTTGAAGATTTCCAACCAACTGATCTAGCTTGAGGTTGTCAACATCTTGAGCCTCCTCAATAGCCGTAACTTTTGGTTGGAGCCGATCGGGCAAGGATCTCAAAATTTTTCCCACAATCTTGGATTCTGGTATTTTTTCACCTAAATTGAAGCTGGAATTTACAATGTCACTCAACTTCGCATAAAATTCATCAAAGGTCTCACTATCTTTCATTGAAAGGTTTTCGAAACTAGATGTGAGCCTTTGAAGTTTAGATCATTTAACAGAATGAGTGCCCTCATGAATAGTTTGTAAGATATCCCAAGCCTCTTTTGCGACTTCACAATTACAAATACGGCTAAACTCTTCAGGTGTGACAGCGCAAAAGAGAGAATTGATAGCTTTACTATTCCAGCTACTATTTTGGTAATCAGTTGTGTCCCACTTATCAATTGGTTTGGGGAAAGTTATTCCATCAACAGTAATTGTTGGTTCAGTCCACCCATTCATGACGGATTGCCAAACTTTTTCATCAATAGATTTTAAAAAAGATCTCATCCGAGCTTTCCAAAAAGAATAATTGGATCCGTCAAGTAGGGGTGGTCGAACCATAGAATTTCCCTCACGAATTGAATCCATTATCACAAATCAAACAAGATCTCATTCTAAAAATTTTTATTTTTTTTTTAAAAATAGAGCGTTCAAAAAGAATTTAAAAAAAAAAAATAGAACGACCCGCTCTAATACCAATTGAAAAATCTAGAAACCTCCTAGATGTTGATTTGTGATTATGTATCAATTTTAAGCAGAATATAACAATCCCAATCAAACAATCAAGAGAAAGAGACACAAAGATTTTACGTGGAAAAACCACAATTGGACACCTTCCAATTGTGATAAAAAAATCACGGGCAACAGCCACAAGAACAATCCACTAAGAAGATATAAAGGAATTACACAGGTATCACTCTCAATTATCTAGCGAATTCACAACGCCTAATTGAACCAACCTCTATGTGCCTCTTCCAACCCCATCTTCAGCACAGAATTGTCTTTCTGATGAGCCACTCCGGATTCCCTCCAAAGCTTCAGGCTCGAATTCTTCAGAATTCACAACTGAAGAACAACTCTCTCTTTTGTGTATAACAAACAAACCTTTGAAGTACTCTCTTTAAACCATGAGTTAAATACTCAATAAAACATCAAAGAAAATAACAAAATATCCCCAGATATAAACCTTTAAGAACCAAAAAGAAGATCTGGAGGACTTCAATCAATTAGTAGTCTAGTTTTGGGAGAAAACCAACTACTTATAGAAAATCCAAAGCAATCCTAGTTGGGAAAGAAAACCAACTTCTTGTTTGTAGAAAACCAACTTCTTGTAGAACTCCAAAGTAATCCCACTTCTTATAGAAACCCAAAATAAACCTTGTTTCAGAAGAAAACCAACTCCATAATGAATCTGGATATCTGGGATCGCGCGGTCAGCTCGAGCGTGGGTCTTCCCGCTCGAGCGGAGACTTCATATTTTGTGATTTCATATAGGCTCCCTGCTCGAGCGTCAGTTTCCCCGCTCGAGCGGAGAATCACACCTTCCAGTATTTTTTCAGGCAAAACAGAGATACTGTGAGCTTGCAAACCCCGCTCGAGCGCCCATTTCCCCGCTCGAGCGGGAAGGCCAAAACTGGAAAATCTTGAAAAGTATAACATGAACGGACAGGCAACTTTGAATGCATTTTTGCATTTTGCTTCGGGCCGCGAGCTGACCGGGCAGCTCGACCCCCGTCATAATCAGCAAAGTGGCAATCTTGAAAACATTAACATTACAAACTGATCTAGCCTCACTGAAATAAAAATGCAAAAACAAATACAACTAAAAGGAGTTTTGTCAAACGGGGTTGCCAAAAATAAAAACCTAACTTATATTATAATCAAAACACCTAATAATCAAACCTAACATTTTAGATTTCTTATTCTAAAATGCCATTCAAGTATATTTAAGCATACATGACATATTTTCTAATCACTCACATATAACGCTAATCAAATGTATTACTTGGGGATGCTAGCAAATGATAGGATGCGCATTTTGGTGCCAACTTAATTGGAATGATCTTGTTCATCATAATGTTTTTCGCACTTACCTTCCTTTATTGATGTAATTGTTCTTGTACTTTGATTTTTCGTCAATAAAATTTTTTTCTGATAAAATATATCTATATATATACATATATGCATATAGATTTCTTATTCTAAAATGCCATTCAAGTATATTTAAGCATACATTACATATTTTCTAATTACTCACATATAATGCTAATCAAATGTATTGCTATTACATCAAGTATATGACTAATATAACAAATGAAAACCAAAGCATGAGAGGTTCACTGACATGCAAAATTCAACTTGGACATTTAAAGATCATGTACCATGCATACATGGAGTTATAGAGAAGATATTCTAACAATGAATTTCTAGCATACCATTGACATTCAAATGTTCAATTAGAATATGACAATAATTTTTGTTACCATAAAAACGATTACAATTTTCCAGAAGAATGATCAAGAAAACCAACACTATATGTATGTTTTATTTTATCATTTTTAAATCAAGAAAACATTAATTATTTTATGAAACAATCTGCCAAACAATATATTAAACAAAGTCAAATAACACATTGCTAGATCTACAAAAATTTAGAAAGAAAACAATTTTAGATTGTTAGTCTAGCAATATAATAAACAAGATAATTAGTATGAATTATATAATATCAATGACAATAAACAATAATATATATAGACAAAATTAAGTGTAGTGAAGAGTGCATGACAGAGAGAAAGAGAATGGAAGAGAGAGAAGGTGGATGGAACCCAATAATATGAAGGAGAAAGAATACGAGTTGGCAGAGAGGATTTCGAAAGGAGCAAGGGTTAATCACCATTTTCGTGGATAATATCCCAGAATCAGTGGATCCTAAAGGATTGTTCACTCTTTTTCGTAAGTTTGGTATAGTAAAAGATGTGTTCATCCTAGGGAAAAGAAGGCAAGCAATAAGATCTAGATTTGGTTTTGTTAGGTACAACTGTGAAGTGGCAGCAGAGATAACGATCCAGAAGGCAGATGGTCTGTGGTGTGATAATAGGGCTTTGATGGTGAAAAAAGCAGAGTATCAAAAATCCCAAAGTACTATTCCAATGGTGCAGAGGGGGCCATGCAGGAATGAAGCTGGGACAAGGATCCAACAGCGGCTTCAAGTGCAGCAGAGGCAGTTTCAAGGAGGAAAGAGGTCATATGTTGAGGTACTAGTTAATGGTAGAGCAAGTGAATGGAAGAAGGTGGTGATCAAGACTTTTGAGGAAGGAAATGGGTGGAGGTACAAAAGCTTAGTGGTGACATAGTGCAGTTTTCTAGCTTTCCAGGAGTTTAGAGCAGAGTTATATAAAAGGGGGATGAAGGATGTGATTGCAAGGGAGTGTGGAGGTAGATTAGTGTTTCTAACTTTCAGCTTAGTTCAACAAATGAAGGAAGGAAAGGCTAAGCTGGATACGTGGTGCCAGGAGTGGTGTGATTCAGTTGAAAAATGGGGGAAGGTCACTTTGTAGAGCAGGAGAGGTGTGTTTGGCTGTGCTGCTTCGGCATTCCAATCAATCTTTGGAATGTCACTACCTTTCGCAGTATAGCTAGTCATTGGGGGATGGTGGTCCAACTTGAGGAGGATGTTAATAATCCTCAAACCTTTCAGCAAGGCAGAGTTTGGGTGTTAACGAGATGTATGAAGATGATCAACACGACTGTTCACCTGGAATGTAAAGGAACTCTATATCCTGTGAGGATCTGCGAGGAATTACCACGTTGTTTATGTCCGAGTTCAAGTTCTAGTAGGGGAAATGACCTTGTTCTTGCTCCATACAAAGATAATGAAGAGGTAGATCAGTTATCTGGCAATGGAGGTTGTAAGATGAGTGCCCAGAAAGCTTCTTTAGCAAGGGTGGAGGTCATAAGGGGTGGCTCTGATGAAGTGAATAGGGTGTTGGAGACAGAGCCAGAGCCAGACAGACCAGGTATGTTGGGTAGGGATGATGATGGTAAGTATGCAGAAGCCGATGGTGTTCTACAGGGTGGCCTGGGGTATGATGGCATAGGTGCATGCTCCAAGGAGGAAGGTATGGTTCAAGTAGTCAACTCACAACAAGAAATGATGAACAATATTCAAATTTCAATCGGGGCTATAGGCTCTTCTGGGCCTTTTATAGAGTGGCGTGGGCTAGAGGAGGGAAGATCAAATATCAATCTTGAAGTTTTACTTGAGGGGGTGCAAGCTGGGCCTTTGCCCAGTGGATCAAATAATAGGGAGATGATGAAATTGGAAGATAGTGTGGCCCAACCCAGGCTCGGGCCCAATATGTTTCAGTCCATTCAGAATAATTTGGGAAAATATGTTGCTGTAAGCAGTAAAGGCAAGAAGGTTACATACCAAGAAACAGGTACCACGTGCAAGAAAGGCTTTGTTTCGAGAAGGGGTAGAAGGATGGCAGGTGGCATTAGCAAACAAAAAGGAGCAGTCGGCAGCTTTGGCTTCCAAAGAGGTGCTATTTTCAGAGCCATGGCAGCAGCTGTAGCTTCCTTGTTGTCATCCTCTCAAAGTCAATTGAGGAGTAGAAGAAGGAATTTAATTGAAGAAGCGCAGGCAACTTTGAAGGTGGGAGCAGTTCTGGGGCTGCAGTACCAAGGTAGAGAGAAAGAAGTTGTGAACAAAATAGTGGAGTTAGAGGAGAACGATGTGGAAAGACTTGTAGGTGCAGTTGGGGAAAATAGAAGCTAGCTAGTTGCAATTTGGGGAATTAAGGGTGTTAAATCAGTTTAGTCATGCATATTTTATCTTGGAATGTTAGAGGGTTGAGAAAGTTAGAAAAAATGGGGAAAATTAAGCAACTGGTGAGGGAAAGGAGTGTGTGGATGTTTTATTACTACAAGAATCTAAAAGAAGTTCAGTGGATGCTAGTTTTGTGAAGACAATATGGCCTTATGAAGAGATGGAGTTTATGGGAGTGGATTCAGAAGGTAGTGCAGGTGGTCTTTTGTGCATTTGGAGGCCAGAGGTCTTTAAGCTTAGTGATTGTTGTTGCAATAAGAATTTTATTCTTCTATCAGGTACATCTGGTCTTTCTTTTGAGTGTACCATAGTCAATATTTATGCCCCAAATGAGGTTGCAAGTAGGAGAAAGTTATGGGAGGTTTTGATTAATGTTTTCCCCCATTATCCAAACCCTTGGTGTATGGGGGGGGGGGATTTCAATGAAATCAGATTCATTAGTGAGAGGAGATGGTACTCTAGGAGGGAGAGGTGGATGAAGGATTTTAATGAGTTTATTGACAAATTGAAATTATCAGATATGCCTTTGTTAGGTAGATAGTTCACCTGGTGTAATGCATTGGATGGGGAGAGATGGAGTAGGATAGATAGATTCCTGCTAGATTCCAGGTGGCTAGAAAAGTTCTCCTTTAAGCAATGGGGTTTACCTAGAACTTTATTAGATCACTGCCCTGTTCTGTTGAGGGAGGATGTAAGGGATTGGGGTGTAGACACCCCATTTTTGACCGACCTTAAGACTCAGACGTCACCGATTGAGCGCTTGGTGATGCTACATATTGTGCTCGTTCTGAAGTTTCAGAATCTCGGCTGCGAGCCTTGCCTTTGGACTTCCGGACTCTTTTGTGCCTTGCCTCGGTTTGCGAACCAGGCCCTGTTTTCTTTGTGTTCTCTTCCCGAAGGGAGGGAGACGTCTCGTAGATCATCTCTCAGTGGCCGTAGGCTACATTTCATGGTCGTAGGCCATTTTTCCAGTTTAGAGCCCGGTTCTCGATTTTCGGGGCCGTTGGCCGTGTGCCTCGGTTCGAGACCGCTTAACTACCTCCGTTTGCTCCGTTTTTGGCACACACCTTATTTCCTCCCTTTTGAGGGACACTGGGGTCCGAGAGACCAACTTCGTGGTCAAACGCCACCTCCGGCGCTAAATAGTTAGTTTTCGGGGCCCCAGATTGCGCGTTTTGGCCCCCGAACCTTCGTTTTGCATTGGTTTGGGTTCATTTTTGGCAGAGACCTTATTTTCATTGTTAGAAAGGTTGTAGGAATGTGGGAGGCCAGCAATTGTTCTGAAAACCAGCTTTATTCCTTCATCGCTCTTCATCGCCCGTTTTCTTCACTAGAAAGCTGACTTTTTCCATTCCCGGGCCACCTTTTCTGACTTTCCACCACACCATTGTGTTGTACACACCTGGGAGGCCACCAATATGGATAGGCCAGCCATTAATTGTTCTTGACCCTTTTGAACCCCTCTAAAAAGTTGGTTTTTCTCTCTCTTGGGTTACATTTTCTGGGTTTTGACCATACAGTTGCGTTGTACACACATGGGAGGCCACCTTTCTGGGGTGGCCGGCCAGCAACTTTGTTGACCCTTTTGAACCTTCTAAACCTGGCCGGCCACCTGAACCTTCTAAACCTGGCCGGCCAAAATTGTCTCTCCTGGTGCATGCCAGCTGTGCCAGCTGTTTTGCACCAGACCCCTACCCGAGGGTCTACCCTTTTGAGGGGAAATTTGAATTTTTTTTTCCCCCCTTTTCTTCACTCCTCTCCCTCTATATAACTAGCACCCCTCCTCTATTTTTAAGGATTAGAAGAACCAGCTAGGGCATATACACATACTCTCCCTATATCTATACTTCAACCCTCCAAACCCTAAGATTCTTGCACCATTTCCACTACAACCCATAGCACCACACCACCATCATCCATTCCAGCCCCTTGGAAGTCATTTGTAGAGGTTGAAAGCTCATTTCCTTGGACCAAAGGCTGCTGGAAAGTTGGGCTACAAGGGTAAGCTCCTATTCTTCCCATTTTTGCACTATTTTGTTCTATATCTTAGCCCTTTTTGCTTACATTTTTGGGCTCCGACCTGAACTGGAAATAGTCTTATTTTGAGTTCATCTTCATGTTTGATCAAGGAATTTTTTCTGTTTGAGGCCATCTCCTGCCCCTTTCCCTTTATCTCTCTTTTAGGGCTATTTCTTGCATGATATATTAGCCTTTCTTGTGAGCATTTCTGGGCTTCGGGCCAAACTGTAAAGTGCCTTATTTTGAACCCCTCTTCAATTTTGTTGAAGGGAGCTTCACTATTTGAGGCCATCTACTACCTCTTGCTCTCTATCTCTCTTTTGGGGCTATTTTTGCATCATATTTTGGCCTTACTTGTGAGCATATTTGAGATTTTCCATAAACTATAAAGCAGCTTTTTTTTGAGCCCCTCTTCAACTTTATTGAAGGGCTCTTTGCTGTTTGAGGCATTTTTCTTCCCTGTTTGTTCAATCTCTCTTTTAGGGCTATTTTTGCATGATACATTAGCCTTATTTGTGAGCCTTTTTGGACCTCGACCTAAACTGAAAAAAAAAAGTCTTGTGTTGAGGCCCTCTTGATGTTTAATTAAGGGCATTCCTTCGTTTGAGGTCATGTTCTTCCTTGTATGCTTGATTGCCTCTTATTTTGAGCCTTACAACTAAGCCCTTGTTGCATGCTTTGTTTGGCCTTCTAGCCACTGAAAATCCAGTGGATTTTTAGTGGCTAACACACTATTTTGCGCCTCAAAATCAGAGGGGGGTGACCCCCTCTCACCTTGTTTTGCTTGATGGTCTTTTTGGCCTTCCAAAGAGGCCCTATCTTGCATGCTTTGTTGACTAATTTCAGGGCCAATTTGATGAGTTTTAGGGCTATCATATTTGATTTCTAGAGTTAATTTTGCCATGCTAAGTGTCCTTGATGCATGTGCTTAATAACCCCTTGTATGCCCTTCCAAAGAAGCCCCTCATTTTTGCATGCATTGGTTGCATTTCAGTGATTATTTGGGCATATTTTGGCATGTTTTGTTCACTAATTTTGGCTGGTTTGGTGAGATTTCATATGCTTCATATACATGCCATGTAAACCATGTTTGCTAGTCAAAATTACATGCTATTTTAGTCCATCTTGCTAGCATCTTTTGGCCATGCTTTGAACTAGAAATGTTCATGTTTTGGGACTTCCTTGGCTCTGTCTTTGTGCTTCATGGTCAAATAATGCATGCTTTGTGTAGCTATTTGTCAATACATGTGCCTAGTTTTGAGTTTCGGGGCTCATCTCATGCATCGGGTGCCATGTTTCCATGTGTTGGGGCCATTTAGCATCATGTTTTAGTGCTGAAAATTACATGCTTGTATGCTATATTTCATGCCTTGCCATGCCTTGTTAGAGTTGCATACTATGCCTTAGGTTCGGTCCTCGGTTTACGTGCATGTGTGCACGCGTTTCGATAGCCTCATTTTCATCTTATGGCCACTGATGTGAGTGTGGCTGAGGTCCACTCATGTTGGTGTAAGTCCATCATGCATTGTGTACGCCATCTCAATTCATAGCATTGTGTATGCTAGGTTGTATGTTAGAGCATTGTGTATGCCATGTTACATCGAGCATTGTATATGCCATTTCATAGCATTGTGTATGCTAGGTTGCATGTTAGGATTGCATTCATGCATGTCATGCATATTGCATTGTGTTCGGGATAGGAGTTAGCCCGAGCACGGGAAACGAGGGACGTTTCGTACTCTGAGTGACGGAACGTGTCTCAATTCCCAGTCACTGACACTCCGGATTAACCATGATGGAGTCTTGGTCTTGTTATGTCTATATGTGTATTCATTTCATATTAAGTCGTGCAATTCGACTCCTTGGCCATCATGCATCGAGATGCGTGATTGGTGGCACGAGGATCGAGGACTACACTCCCTGAAGAGTAGTCAAGCATACATATGTGAAAATACATTGCCATGCCCCTTTCTTGCTCTCTGTTGCATCAAATCAGAAACCGGCAGTCTTTTGGAACTTCGTGCAATATTCCGGGTTTAATTGTAAACAAAGTCTAATTGGGGCATTGCAATGGATTTCCGCGCAAGGCAACTCAAGCATGAATCATTCATCATTCGGAACAGAGCCGAGGCGGTCCATAGCTTGCATGCTAATTTACTGTTTTCCTAGTTAATTTGTTAATTAATTAGGATTTTATACTTATTCGGACTGTAATTATTCATTTGGGACTGTATATTATTTATTCGGACCCTCCGAGTGAGGGCACAATTGTAATAAGTGTGCGTGTGTGTGATGTATCTCTTGCAACCCCACGTCTTTCTCCCTTTTATTTACCAGCTTATGATGGTTAGAATAGGGCATGTTTCAATTAGCATACAGTATGATAGCATGTTTGCATTCATTCATCTGTCTTGCATGCACCGGGCTCGGCGCATCATAACTCATTGCATTGTATTTCAATTCCAAGTTGAACGCTTGTTAGTTGTAGCATTCCATATGCCATATTTAGAATAGCCGAGCTTACCTTAGTTGCATCTCTGTATGTGTTGCATTAGGCATTTCTATATAGTTAGGATCATGCATGGATTTCTAACATAGCTTCTGTTTTGGCTTGGAGTACTCGGTAAGTTTTTACGCTTTAGCATCCTTGCATGTGTGTGAGTGACTGCCATGATAGCATGCTTACCATGAAGCTATTTGCTTATGTGATATAACTGCCTGAATGCCTGTGGGTGAAGGTTGGGTTAATTGGATTGGAACAATGCATCGACTGTGAGTTTTTTAAGCCCACTGGATAGTGGCAAAACCATCTTTTCTAAACCCACCTGAGGGTGGCAAAATCTACATTTTACGCCTACTTGCGAGTAGCAAACCATCCTTCAAAAAAAAACATGAAATGTTTTGTTCCAATTCAGGTGACTCAGTCTATACTTGTATGCTGTGCGCATCACATAGTAATTCTAGGCTAATAACCGGAATAAGAACGCACAATGTTTTCAAAATTAGATATCATGGTTAGTAGAGGCCGATCTTTGATCGGGCGAGCGGGGGTGCTCACGAAGTGACCTTCCCCAATCGTACCCAAGTTCCCAAGCCGAGGTAACTTTGGTGATGACGAACATGTGGCCTTAGGCACGAGTCAGGGTTTCCTAAATTTCCCAAAAATAAAATATTTAGGTGGCGACTCTGTATCTGGAAAAGCAGTCCATGTTTGGCACTTCTTTTAAAAAAAAAAAATCTGTTTTCTCAAAACGATTTTCCGGATTTGGACTCTTTGGTTTAGATTGAGAACCGTGACAATTTGAGTCCGAACTGTAGTGAGCCCAAAATGAACAGAACGGGACTCATCCTTCCGGGGTGTTCGGGGACGTCTACATGGGGTCCCAAACCCTTCAAGTTCTTAAAGCCCCAGCTCTCACACCCTAACTTTATGCCTGTAGTTAAACAGATTTGGGAAGATAATCAGGTGTCAGGTTGGGCTGGGTTTAAACTCATGAGGAAACTCAAGGATTTAAGACGTCATTTAAGGGTATGGAACAAGAAGGTGTGTGGCAATATTGACTCTCTTCTAAAGTTTGCTGAGGAGGAGTTACATGATTGGGACTTGAAGGCAGAGTTTGGGTCTCTGGATAACGAAGGCATTAGAAGTAGAAGAGAAGGTAGAAGTCTAGTGTGGAAATTAAGCAGAGATAAGGCAAGGTTGTGGCATCAAAAGTCCGGGGTGCTGTGGGCTCGAAATGGTGATAAAAATACTAGATTCTTCCACATTATAGCTTGCAAGTAACAGAGAAAGAACTTGTTAGACTCAGTGTGTGTGGAAGGGGTGTGCTTTTAGGACCCTACTTAGATTAAACAGGCTGTGGTGAGGCATTTTAGTAAGCAGTTTATGGAGAGTTGGTCTGTGAGGCCAAAACTTTCAGGACCTTTCAATGTTATTAACTCAGAGGCAGCAGCTAATTTGGAAGCAATGTTCTCGGAAGATAAGATTTGGGTAGCTCTTCAAGATTGTGACGGCAACAAGGCCCCCGGTCCAGATGGTTTTAATTTGGCATACATAAAAAAGTGTTGGCCTGTTATGAAAAATGAGATTGTTCAAATGTTTCATGAATTACACACAAATGCTAAGCTATCATCTGGGATCAATAGTTCCTTCATTGTACTTATTCCTAAGAGGGATAGTCCTCCAGGATTGGGAGATTATAGGCCAATTAGCTTGGTCAGCTCCATCTACAAGATCTTGGCCAAGGTGTTGTCTAAAAGAATGAAGTAGGTTCTCTCAGCCGTGATTAGTGAGGTGCAGTTTACATTTGTAAGTGGTAGGCATATTTTAGATGGAGTGTTGATTACCAATGAAGTTGTAGATGGGTGGCATAAAGCTAGGAAGAAGGGCATTATCTTGAAGTTAGATTTCGAGAAAGCCTATGATTCATTAAGTTGGGAATTTTTGCTATCAATGTTGGGTAGTTTTGGATTTGGGGCTAGGTGGATTAAGTGGATGAAGACTTGTATTACAACAACTATGGTGTCTATATTAGTTAATGGTTCACCCACGGAGGAGTTTCAACCACAAAAGGGGTTAAGGCAAGGTGACCCTCTATCTCCATTTTTGTTCATTCTAGCAGCGAAAGGCCTTAATCTTTTGCTGGGTAGGGCTATCGAGAAGGGCCTATTTAAGGGAGCATCAGTAGACTCGATCAGCTGGGCATATCTCATCTTCAATTTGCAGATGATACCATCATTTTTTGTGAATGAGGCATGGAGGAAGTCTTGAATATTAAAAGAGTTTTGAGGTGCTCTGAGGTGATCTCTGGTTTAAGAATAAACTTCCGCAAAAATGTGGTTTGTGGGGTGGGTTATCATGACGATCAGACTAAAGAGTTTGCTAAGGTGTTGAATTGCCTGCCTAATAAATTGCCTATTAATTTTTTAGGCTTGCCTTTAGGGGCCAATCCTAGTAGAAAGAGCACTTGGGTTCCAGTAGTGGTGAAATTTCAGAAGAAGCTCTCTTCTTGGAAAAGGAGATTGTTATCTCATGCTGGTAGACTAACTTTGATCAAATCTGCCTTGTCTAATTTGCCTATCTACTTTCTGTCAATCTTTAAAATGCCAAAGGGGGTCGTAAAATCTATTTCTAAGATTGAAGCCAATTTTCTGTGGGGAAGTTCTGCTGCCACCAGAAAAGTGCACATGGTTAAGTGGATGGAGGTCACAAAAGGTAAGAATCAATGAGGCTTGGGAGTTAGGGACTTAGGTATGGTAAATGAATGCTTGTTGCTAAAGTGGTGGTGGAGGTATGGCAGTGAGGATAAAGCTCTGTGGAAAGCAGTAATCTGCTCTAGGTATGGCAAAATTGGTAGGGGATGGTCACCTTTATTGAATCAGACAGTAGGGGTCTCATTGGTTTGAAAGGATATCTCACAACTTTCTATGGTTAATTAGCAAATGGGCGAATTTTTTGGTGAACAGGTTAAAATAATTGTTGGCAATGGGAGGAGAATAAAGTTTTGGTATGATCCTTGGTTAGGTGGCAGAGGCTTGAAGGATGAATTTCCTAGATTGTTTAGTTTATCCACAAAGAAGGAGGATTCTTTGCAGCAGATTAGTACAAAGATTGGTGCCTCAGGTGGGTGGCAGCTTCATTTCAGAAGGAATCTCTTAGCTTGGGAAGAAGAGGATTTGCAGAGGCTGTTAGGCATTCTGTTATTAACTCCTAGGCTCTGAGATGGTGCTGAGGACTCCTGCTCCTGGTTAGTAGAGAAGATAGGTCAGTTTTCAGTTGCCTCTGTGTGAAGGTGGAGGGCTGCAGCTGGTGGGAATGGTCTGGTAGTCCCAGCAGGGGTCTGGGTGAGATTGGCCCCTTCAAAGATGCAGTTTTTCTGTTGGTTGGCTTGATGTGGCAGAGTTAAAACCTCATCTTACCTTCAAAGAATTGGGGCTCTTCATTTGAGTGCTAGTAATCTGTGTGTTTTTTGCCAAACTAAGATGGAAACTATTGAGCATGTGCTACTGCTATGTTCTCTAGTATGGAGGTGCTGGTCTCACATGGTAGAGTGGTGGGACCAGGTTTGGGCTATTCCAGGTTCTATAGAAGGTCTGTTGCAGTGGTGGAATGGTGGCAGATCCAAATTCAAGTCTTGGCTACTCAAAATTTGGTAGATTATTCCCTCTGTAGTTTTATGGTCAGTATGGAAGTTGAGAAATCAATGCTTATTTAAGGATGCTATTCCTGATCTCCAAGTTCCCTGTGAACAAGTTAAGGTGCAGGTAGCTTTGTAGTCCAAATGGCACTTGAAGGTGGATTATTCAGTCCATGATTTAGTGTCCAATCTCTACCAGATCAAATTGCAGTAAGGTTCAGCACTGTAGAGGTATGTTATTCAAAATGCAGAGGGCATGTGCCCTAGATTCAGGTGGGGTGAAGGTTTTTGTCTAATGTAAATCAGACCAGGATTGATTGGTGTGGATGGATGGTCTACAGTTGTTGGCAATTCATCTGGTAAGTCTTCTTTTGCTCAGTTTTTGCTGTCTCTTAAGTAAGTGTTGTGTGCTGCTGGTTTTATATCTGGTGTGGGGTAGGGATAAGTTGGTATGGTTTGAGCCTTTTGTATTTTGTTATGTGTTGCTGGTCTTATATCTGGTGTGTGGTAAACCTAAGTTGGTCTGGTTTTGGTCTACTGGTTGTCTGGTTGACTGCTTATTTCAGGAGGGCTGGGAGATGGGCTGCTCTGTATAGGAGAAGGTTGAAGCTTAGTGTTGTGAAGGTTTCAAATAAGTCTGCTGCTGCAACTTAGCTATATGTAATGATGTTTTGTGATGGATGGGTAGGAATTGGTTTGGAGCTTTTGTCACTGTTGTTGCATGTTTTCTTCTAGTTAGTGTTGTTCTTCAGTTAGAGCATTCCTGTTTTGCAGCTCTGTTGGAGGCACAATTTGTAGGTCTACAGTGGTGTTGTCATACTGTATTCAATACCACATAAGGCTTTGTGATGGTAGGGTGTGTTTTCATCTGCTACTGCATGTCTATTGTAGAAACTAGGTAGTCGGAGCATGTCTATCTGCTGTTGTTTTCGGAGTATAATTTTGTAGAGAGGAATTTGATCTGCTGCTGCATATCAATTAGGTGTTTTTTTTGTTGTGTTGGTTTCTTACCAACTAGGAGGTTAGAGCTTTTTCTAGCTCCAAGCTCCTCTTTATTGATGTTTTCCTATCATATGTAACTTATATGCGGTCTATCAATAAAGCTTTCTTTTGTCGATCAAAAAAAAAAAAAAAAAATTAAGTGTAGTGAAGCATAACTATGAAACTTTGGGAGTCGCGTTGTCACTATCCTAAAACTATTTTTCCTCCCTCTCATGAAGGTTCAACTGGAGTGAAACAGTTCCAAGATAAATCCATGTTACTCACAGTGTCCATCATCTAGTGTTCACGACCAACAGAAGGCTTAAATCATATCACGAACAAAAGTTATCCAAAATACAATATAAAATATATAAAACTCTCATAAAATATTTTATCTCTCAAATTATATTTTCAATCTCTTTTTGTGTCTTATGCATTTGCCAACTCATAAAAAACCATGTACTTATATAGCACTCTTTGTAACTTATATAATAGAAATTCACTTAACAATAACAACAAACCACCATTTAACATTATATTAGACAAAGAAATAATGACATATAAAACCTTTTTGTAATTCACAATCTATTGCATTTATTAAAATAATATATTATTTTATTTTTATTAAAAATATCCCAACATGGACCACATAGAGCCAAAGGGTTCCAAATCGACCAATCAAATTTCTTAAACTTAAATCCAGCCCGCCAATTAAGCAACCCCTTTATTGACCCAGGTTCCATCCACTGGACCCCACCAATTCAACAAATTGGCCCACACCTTCCAAACTAATGAGCACATCAACAACATGTGGCCATAATGTGGGTATTGGTTTTGCCACGATAAATTAGTAGTTAGTTTAGGAGTATCATGTGACCATAATTCTCATCAATTATAAAATCTTATATCCCATTATATTTCTTAAGGGCATTGATTTAGACCCCCTTAAAACACCCACCCCCACAACCCCCTCACACACATGGAGGTTGGGGATTGGGTGAGAAGAAAAAAAAAAAAAAAGTTGACCAATCAAAACTAAGGGGGGTGAAGGGGGTGACCCCCAAAGGGGGTCTCAACCTTTATTCATTTCTTAATTATGGAATACAAAATTAGCTGTTATGTTCTGTTTCTTGTTTGTGTTTTGCCTGGTTTTTGTTTTTTGGTTTCTCTTGTTGATCTTTCTTCTTGCCGAGTTTGGCTCCTCACCAAACTCCTGGGGTTGAGCTTGCGGATGATTGGGCTATCTTCTTGGTGCCAACCTAGTTGGGAATGGGTTAGGTTGCTATGATGCATGCTGCTCTCCTCATCCTTTATTTGATGTAATCTCATCTCTTGTATGGTTTTTCATCAATAAAGGTTCTTTTTGCTGACAAAAAAAAAAAAAAAAGTTTTACTCTTTCTCCAAATCCAAAAACACATGAGACGCCACGTGACAATACCCTAACACCAACTAATAACTTCTCTTTTGCTACTGTCATTGAAGCTTCGGTCACTTCTAGTCACTTATGTGGCCTAATGAAAACGTGACATGATTCTTAAATGCTGTAAAATTAATGAAGAGATGACGTTATCTTACCTTTTGTAAGAGTAGTTAACTTGAGGCCACTAAATTAATTAAGCCCAATCGAAGCCTAATCGAAAAATCCAAAATTGGTGAGTTTAGAGAAATTAATGAAAAATGGACCTAAGTAAATTCTATTGAATAAGCCTACAAGAAAGCCAACAAATTGGGCAGAGGAAGACCCATCAAACATATATCTCTAAAGAGAGTCCAACAAGCTCATCCAATGAGGCCCAGATCATACGGGCGTCCGAGGAGGTTTACCGTTGCTTTCAGAATAAATGAAACCCTCAGAGGAGATTTATTTTCTGAGGTATTGGCTTAGTCTTGAAAGGGTTCGAGTTCATGCTCGAAAAGGTTCGGATCCACGAACCTAAAGATCCAAAGCGCTTGGCTTTAAACGGATTCAAACATAGTCTAGAAGTTGCTAGTTAATGAGTCCCAGAGCATGCGTTATTTATTTATCCAACAAATAAAGAACAACGTCATCTCCGTTATTTGATTATCCAACTTAAAAACATGCGGAAGTTTGTCATTGGGCCACGTCAACGACCGTAAGTGACCAGAGCATGATAGATTGCAGCAAAACCGTGCCTTATAAGGGAGCATATGATGTAATATGGACAGATGAGATGGTACTACGATCAACATGGCCACATGGTAGACTGCCATAAAGACACAGCAGGTAAAGGTCCGAACACTAATGATGCTACATATACCAATTGATATATCAGTAGTCTGGCCAGGTCTCATATTGTTTGCTGATTGGCTTATTGTTTGGTCTTTGATGTTTGTGTTTGCTGCTGATATTTGTGAATGCACTGCTGTTGTCTGCTCTGATCTCATGACTCACTGGTCTCCTGTTGCTACTGATTGAAGTATTTGGTGGTTGGTTTGTGTGTTGGTTTTGAACTAGGTGTTGGTTTGTTTGGAGCTCTTGGTTGCGGAGACATGCACAGGCCTTCTGCTATTGCTGTTTGTTGTTGTGTTTGTTTGGTTGTCCTTAGTTGTTAGCTGTTAGCTGTTGTGTTAGCTTTTGGTTGTCATTCTCTTTGGGTGTCTTTGATTGGTTCGTCACCAATCCTGAGTCGAGAGCTATCATATGATTGCGCTTTCTTTGCGGTGCCAACCTAGTTGGGATTGTTAAGTTAGGTGTGATGCTTTCTGCTCTCCCCTGCTTTGTTGATGTATTTTTGCATGTATTATGCTTTTTTCATCAATAAAGTTTTATTTTGCTGATCAAAAAAATAAAATATGTATGACATTATTATTTTAAAATTATGACCTCACCCATTATACAAATTACGTAGACCCAAAGCCTCTAAAATTATGATATATCATTCGCTAGTATACTAATTGATATATCAATTAGTGCATATAGCTTTATCAACCATATAACTTTATATTTTAGCATTTCAACCCGGAGTAGCGCCATTATCTTTTGCATTTTTTAATTTTTGTAGTTTATAATGTCTTTTTGTTTTTTTTTTTTTTAACCATAGTTATAGTTTTTACACTATTTAGATTTGTAAAATTTCTCTGTTTATTAGTAGAGTAATTTATTACATTTGTTTAGTTAATCTTGAGTTTGACACTCTATACACGTAAGGAAGAACCTTTGCGGCATTTCCCTTTTCACCACAAACATGTGTTTGAATTATAAGTTCGATCAAGCACACATCTGTAACAACGCCCGCGGGGGACCTCGCTACAGCTCGGACTCGATTTTGTTGTTGCGGTTCCAAATCTCGAACCAAAGAGTCCAAATCCGGCAAATCGTTTTGAGAAAACAGATTTTTTGAAAGAAGTGCCAAACATGGACTGCTTTGCCAGATAACAGAGTCGCCACCTAAATATTTTTAAAATGGGAAATTTAGGAAACCCTGACTCGGTGCCATAAGGCCACGTGTCCGTCATCACCAAAGTTGGCTCGGGAACTTGGGTACGATTAGGGAAGGTCACATCGTGAGCACCCCCTCTCGCCCGGTCAAAGACCGGCCTCTACTAACCATGATATCTGTTTTTGAAAACATTGTATGCTCTTATTCCGGTTATTAGCCTAGATTACTATGTGATGCTCGCAGCAAACAAGTATAGACTGGGCCGTCTGAATTGGAACAAAACATTTCATGTTTGTTTGTTTGAAAATGGTTTGATGGTGCTACTCGCAAGTAGGCTAAAATGCGGATTTGCCACCCTCGGGTGGGCTTAGAAAACAGTGATGTTGCCACTATCTAGTGGGCTTAACAAACAATTGATGAATTGCTCCAATTCAGATAACTCAACCTCCACCCACAGGCATTCAAGGCAGTTATATCACATAAGCATTTAGCCTCATGGTAAGCATGCTTTCATGGCCGTCACTCACACACATGCAAGGATGCTAAAGCATAAAACTTACCTAGTACTCCAAGCCAAAACAAAAGCTGATTAGAAATCATGCATGATCCTAAAATATACAGAATGCCTAATGCAACACATGCAAAAATGCAACTATAGCAGGCTCGGCTATTCTAAACATGGTATATGGAATGCAACAGCTAACATGTATTCAACTTTAGAATTGAAATACAATGCAGTTTGCATGATGTGCTGAGCCCGATGCATGCAATACAGATGAATGATGCAAACATGCTGTCATACTGTATGCTAATTGAAATATGCCCTATATCTAACCATTCAAAGCGGGTAAATAAAAGGGAGAAAGAAATGGAGGTTGGAAGACATACATCACACTCACACACCCATATTACAATTATGCTCTCGCGCAGAGGGTCCGAATGAATAATAATACAGACCCGAATAAAAGAATATACAGTCCGAAATAATACAAATTCTAATTAATTAACAAATTAATTACAAAAGAATTAAAACTGGCGTGCAAGCCAGGGACTGCCTCGCTTCTGATAGATAATGCATGTTGGACTGCCTTCGCGCGGAAATCCACTGAGATGCCCCAATTAGCCTCTGTTTGTAGTATTTCTCGAAATGCGCGCCGGACTCCGAAAAGTTATTGGCTCTGGATTTTGCTGCAACAGAGAGCAGGAAAAGGGCACAGCAGTGTATTTCACAAATATATGCATGTCTCGATCCTCGCGCCACCAATCACGCATATCGATGCATGATGGCCGAGGAGCAGATTTGCACAACTCAATATTGGGATGAATACACATGAATGCTACGAAAAATGGGATGCCTCGAAATGCGTGCCCACGGGCCGCAAACCGAGGCGATGATGAAAGATGAAAATCGGATAAAACCGAAGTGCCTCGAAGTGCGTGCCCACAGGCGCGCAAACCTAGGCGATGATGAAGGATGAAAAGTCGGATAAAACCGAAGTGCCTCGAAGTGCGTGCCCACAGGCGCGCAAACCGAGGCGATGATGAAAGATGAAAATCGGATAAAACCGAAGTGCCTCGAAGTGCGTGCCCACAGGCGCGCAAACCTAGGCGATGATGAAAGATGAAAATCGGATAAAACCGAAGTGCCTCGAAGTGCGTGCCCACAGGCGCGCAAACCGAGGCGATGATGAAGGATGAAAATCGGATAAAACCGAAGTGCCTCGAAGTGCGTGCCCACAGGCGCGCAAACCTAGGCGATGATGAAGGATGAAAATCGGATAAAACCGAAGTGCCTCGAAGTGCGTGCCCACAGGCGCGCAAACCGAGGCGATGATGAAGGATGAAAAGTCGGATAAAACCGAAGTGCCTCGAAGTGCGTGCCCACAGGCGCGCAAACCGAGGCGATGATGAAGGATGAAAAGTCGGATAAAACCGAAGTGCCTCGGAGTGCGTGCCCACAGGCGTGCAAACCGAGGCGATGATGAAGGATGAAAAGTCGGATAAAACCGAAGTGCCTCGGAGGGCGTGCCCACAGGCGCGCAAACCGAGGCGACGATGAAGTGCAAAGAAATGGCATACGGAATGCCGAAATGGACTTACACCAACATGGGAGAGCCTCAGCTCACTCACATAGGAGGCCGTCGGGTAAAAATAAAGCTGCCTCGAAACGCGCACCCGCGGACACGCAAATCGAGGCAATGATGTAGAAGCATGAAAATGAAAATTGGGCTTACGCCGACATGAGAGGGCCTCAACCACACTCACATAGGCTGTCGGAATGATAAGAATGAGGTGCCTCGGAGTGCGTGCCCATTGGCACGCAAACCGAGGCAATGCAAAAATGATACGAATGGCACGGGAAATGATATGCAACCATGGTAATGGAATTTCAGCACCTAAATAAAGGGGAAAACAGCCCCGAAACAAATCGAAATGACACCCGAAGCATGCATTCATCCCGAAAGTGTGAAATTAAGCCCCGAAATGGCCTATAGCCATGCTATGCATGCAAGATATGATCATGGCAGCAAGAACAGTAGAAAGGCAGTCCCAAATATGGCATTTTTTCAGTACAAAACATGGCCAAATTAATAGCACAGATATGGCAACATTAGCATGCAAAAATACGGTAAAAGGGGGGATTACAAAGCAAGTGATATCTACAATGCTCAAACCCAAAAACTCAGTTCTACAACTTTAAATAAGGGCCAAAAATATGCACATATTCAGTTTATGGAAACCCCAAAATCAGAATAAAAACATGCTAGAAATTCCATGCAAAATAGGCTCAAAATGGGCTATATCATGAGACTTGCCAAACCATGCACCAAACAGCAAACTTTTCTTCATGAAACATGTAAAGGGGGTCAAAATAAGACCCCTTTCAGTTCTGACCAAAGGCCAAAACCAAAAGCACAAGAGGCTACAAAACATGCAAGAATACGGTAAATTTGATGGATTTCAAAGGAAGTACCAAAAATATACACCAAATGGCTTAAGGCCCTCAACATAACATGAAAAGGAGACAAAAAAAAGACTATTTCTAAGCCTGATGAAGGCTGAAATCCGGATCCAAGTAAGCCTAACAAAGCATGCAAGAATTAGGGCCTAAAGTGAATTTCCAAGAGAGGTGGTATATATAATGGCCAAATGAAGTTGAGCCCTTCTACAATGTTGTAGAGGGGCTCAAAATAAGCACAAAACCAGTAGGGGTCGGAGCCCCAAAAACAAATGCAAATAGGCTAAAACTAGCATGCAAATTGGTGACATACAAGATGGATATTGAAGGAAGTGTATCATGGAGACACCAAATGAAGTTGAGCCCTTCTACAAAGTTGTAGAGGGGCTCAAAAAAAGCACAAAAGCAGTATGGGTCGGAGCCCTAATTCTCAGCCAAATAGAGTATAGAAATGAATCAAGAAAAAGCCCTAAAAGTTGGTTTTGAGGACTTACCCTTGAAGACTTGTCTTTCTTTGATTCTTGGCTCTGATTTGTAGCTTCTCAACCTCTGAAATTCACTTCCTAGCTGCTGGAATGGTAGTAAGGAAGGTGAGGCTAGGTGTTGATGAAGGAATGGCCTTAACACTTGAAGCTTTTTTGGAGTTTAAAGCTTTGGAAATGGAGGATTTTGGAGGGGTGATCTTGAGACAAGTTTTTCCAACCTTGAAGAAGGAGGGGGAGGGGCCTTCAAATAGGCAAGAAATGGGGTGTAAAAGGGGAGGGAAAGCACCCAATCTTTCCCTCCCGAAATATCCCCCGGATGCCCGGGATATGTTGGAAGATATCCGGACAGCTGGGACAGGCTGTAAAGCAAGAATCTGGCCGGCCAGGTAAATTTGTGGGAGGTGGCCGGCCAGCCACCTCACCTGGTCGGCCAGCCACCTACCATGGCCGGCCGGCCACCCCCAAAAAATGAAGTGTAAAATCTCTGGCCGACCACCATACACAAGTGTCCTCCCATGTGTGTAGAATAAGGCCCCAGGGTCGGAATTTGGCAACACTGAACCAGGAGCCACAACATAGAGCTTGAAGGAGAGGCCCAAAAATGAAAGGCACAATTTCTGGCCGACCACCATACCAAAGTGTCCTCCCATATGTGTAGGACAAGGTTCCAAGGTCGGAATTTGGCAACACTGAACCAGGAGCCACAACATAGAGCTTGAAGGAGAGGCCCAAAAATGAAACTCACAGTTTCTGGCCGACCAGTAGTTGGTAGGGTCCTCCCAGGTGTCCTGATCACAGATATGTAACTTTGGTTGGAAGAAAATACCCCCAAGGTGTTCAACATTGGCCCAGAAGTGAGCAAAACGGGCTCCGGAGGAGCGAAACTGGTTATCTGGGATAATTGCCGGCCTCCCACCCCCCAGTGATCTTCCTGATGTTGAAACAGAGGTACCTGCCAAGTTTGAACAAAAACTAATGAGAAATGAACGTTCGGGGCCAAAACCGAGCAAATCGGGATCCCGAAAATGGGCTGCGGGTGCCGGAAGTGGTGTTCGGCAGCGAAGTGGGTATCTGCGACCCCAGTGTCCTCTGGAATGACAAAACAGAGGTACCTGCCAAAAACCGGAGAAGATGGATGCGAAATGAATGCTTGGGACCAAAACCGCTCAATTTGGGGTCCCGAAAACCGGCTATGAGCTCCGAAAGTGGCATACGGCCACGAAGTGGGCATCGGGGGCCCCAGGGTTCCTCGAAACATTAAAACAGAGGTCTCCGCCAAAAACCGGAGAAGGCTGATGCAAAATGAATGCTCGGGACCAAAACCGCTCGGTTTGGGGTCCCGAAAATGGGTCGCCGGGCACCGAAAGTGGCATACGGCCACGAAGTGGGCATCGGGGGCCCCAGGGTTCCTCGAAACATTAAAACAGAGGTCTCCGCCAAAAACCGGAGAAGGCTGATGCAAAATGAATGCTCGGGACCAAAACCGCTCGGTTTGGGGTCCCGAAAATGGGTCGCCGGGCACCGAAAGTGGCATACGGCCACGAAGTGGGCATCAGAGGCCCCAGGGTTCCTCAGAACTATAAAACAGTGATGCAAGCCAAAAACCGGAGAACTCGGAGATGGTTGGGCGGTCCCGAGCCGAGGCACACGGCCTAACGGTCCCGAAAACCGGGAACCGGGCTCCGAAATGGGCAGAATGGCCTACGGCCACGAAATGCAGCTCACGGCCACCGGGAGATAGTCTACAGGACCACTCCCTTCCCTCGGGAAAGAAAACAGAGAAAACCGAGCCTGGTTCGCAAACCGAGACAAGGTAGAGAAAAGGGTTCGGGAGTCCGGAGGCAGGGCGCACGGCCGCGACTCTGAAACTCTTGAACAAGCACATGATGCAACATCACCGAGCACTCAACCGGTGACGTCTGAGTCTTAAGGTCGGTCAAAAATGGGGTGTCTACAGTTGCCCCTCTTTGACAGAACTCGGAAGTCAAGAAGTGACGGGAGTGAATGTCAAAGCCCAGAGACGACCCATTTTTGACAAGGCCGAAGACTGAGACAATCAAACAAGATAAACAAAGAAAGTGTGCCCGCAGGCGGGGGGGCAAAATGCAAATGATAGGCACGGAGCCAGGTGATTGTGCAAGTGCAACGAGCTGTAATGAAGCAAGTATTGACAAATAGATGCAACAGTTTTAAGCAAGAATGCAAAGCAAGAACTACATTTCATGCAGTTAGGAATGCGGAGAATTATTCAATTCTCGTCGCGTCTCACACGGAGAAGATACGATACCTGCGCGATTCGTCTGGTCGCACCAGCTTCAAATGAACCGTACATACAATATCGTGCCTGCAAGAGAGAGAAATCCAACAAGAACAATATGCTAACAACATATATTCAATGCGATTCCAACGATTCGAAAAGTTTGACACACACAGTGTCGGTGAAAGGATGCACCACAATGCGAGAAAAAACAACGCGTGACAATGCATGTTCAAGCATAGAAGTATGGTACATCAAGGAAACACGCATGACAATGCAAAACAATGATGAGAATGCAACTTATGAGCCAAATAATGCAAAACGAACATAAGTGAGGGTGCCCGGTTTGTTGCGCAACAACAAGCTGAAAAACGCGCATTCGGCGACGGCAACTCGATCGCGGCCTCTGATTTACCTCCCGGAGAGATCATAACATGTTTAAAAAGGATACACTCCGATTTCGGTGAATAATGAGGAGACACATGCCAATAATTGCAATTAAAATTCCAGCGGAACAATTCGGCGCCAGAAAGTGCACTTTTTCGGGTCCCGGGAGCTCCGATTTTCCTCAAAATTTGCAGAGAGGTAGGGGAGGGGGTGGGGAATATGGTCGGCCAGCTCTCCTCCCTAGGAGAGGCCATCGGCCAGGGGAGGAAAAAGGGGGTGGCCGGCCAGCCAGGTTAGGTGGCCGGCCGACCACTTGCTAAAAGCAGGGGCAAAATGGTCATTTTCAGGATTTCTATATATACACACCTCCATTCCACCCGAAATCACACCCCCAAGTGTGGAATTCTCTCCTCTTGCTCTCTAAGCCATTTTCTCTTTCAGATCTGCATTTTATACGTGTCCCTCGGCCTCCCACACAAGTTGTTTTTGCGAAATCTTTCAGATTTAAACACTTTGAAGCGACTAAATTTCGACTTTGGGGCTTCTCTTCTCATTTTCACCACTTGAGGTAATTTTGTTTCAATATTTGGAAGATTTTCCCGGGGGTTGACTTTTGTTGACTTTTTCATTTCCCGAGAGTTGACTTTTGTTGACTTTTTCCAATTTTGGCCCATTTTGCTCATTTTTGCTCCTCTTTGCAGATTTCTCGCAATGGCAGGTCATTTTCCTCACGACGGAGGTTTTCCCGGTGCCGGAGATGATTTTGACTTTATGGTATTCCCGCCGGGGGTTCGCCCTTTCTTTCCCGATCGATATGCTCCGGCGGTTCATAGGCTTCCGCAAGCCACTTTCCGTCATTTTACCGATTTTAACGATCGAGCACCCGGGGATCTTCTCTTACGAGAGCCGGAGCAGCACCTCTCCTATGATGCAGAGGTATTTTATTATCCGCATCTTTCGTGCATTCTGTACCTTTGCCATGCTTAGACACACAGTTTAGCTTATGACACAGTACTTGTATTTTGAGCATGTGACTTAGCCGCTTGAATTTCATGAACACTTGGCGCATTGAATAATTGTGAACGCACAGTGCACCTTAGTTAGAAATTGAACACACAGCCCTAAACTTGAAGCACCGAACACACAGCCCAAATTTGAAGTGAACACACAGCCCACTGACGTTGAGTAGAACACACAGTCCCAATTTGAAGTGAACACACAGTCCACTGATGTTGAGTAGAACACACAGTCCCAAACTTGAAGCAAACGCACAGTCCACTGATGTTGAGTAGAACACGCAGTCCCAAACTTGAAGCGAACACACAGTTCACTGATGTTGAGTAGAACACACGGTCCCAAACTTGAAGCGAACACACAGCCCACTGATGTTGAGTAGAACACACAGTCCCAAACTTGAAGCGAACACACAGCCCACTGATGTTGAGTAGAACACACGGTCCCAATTTGAAGCGAACACACAGCCCACTGATGTTGAGTAGAACACACAGTCCCAAACTCGAAGCGAACACACAGCCCACTGATGTTGAGTAGAACACACAGTCCCAAACTTGAAGCGAACACACAGCCCACTAATGTTGAGTAGAACACACGGTCCCAATTTGAAGCGAACACACAGCCCACTGAT